>SOZI01000030.1:13170-153256 GCA_006352295.1 Rhodotorula diobovata | reverse complement strand
CTCAACCCGCCCCACCCCTCCCCCCATCTAGGCTGCCCGACCCCTCGCAACGAGTGAGTCCTCCCTCTTTGAGGTTGCCTTTTGCGCGAACCCGCTGACCCTGAACGCCCTCCACACAGCTCTTCCACGCCTTTTCGAACGCTCGATGTGCGAGAGCGTGCCATTGTGGTAGTCCCACGGTGCGTCCTCTGTCCCACTCTCCTCGTTGACGCTGGCCTGGGACCAACGCTGACCTGTCCTCGCCTCCCCCCCACCACAGTACCGCGCGCCCCACTTCAAGTGGCAGGTGCGTCTTCTCTCCCGAGTTGCCTCTCGTCGAGACCGAGTCGCTGACGGGCTGCGCTCGCTCTATGCAGAAGAGGGCCCGTGCATGTTGAGAAGGAGCACATGAGGGGTTTGTCTAGCCACCCCNCCCCACCCACCCTTTTGTAGTCTCCGGTGAAGGCCGGAGATCGACCACCACGCCCTGGCGCGGTTGTCCCCGCCCTCTGCAATCCAGCGCCAACGCAAATGCGAGATGCCCACAGTCGACAATACAACAAGAATCGGCCCTCCAGACGCCCTCCCCCCCGCCTCAGACCTTGACGCCCGTGTGGATCGCGGCAATGTTGAACGTGAGGGCGTCCCAGGGCTCCTCGGCGGGGACGACGAACCCGGCGTCGCGGATGGCGTCGACGAACTCTTGGGGCTTCTTCCACCGCTCGATCGACTCGACGAGGTACTGCGCGCGAGATCGGGCGGGAAAGGGTGAGTTTCGAGGATTGCGCCGCACGGCACGGTGGGGAGGGAAGGGAGGACGGACCTGGTACGAGTCGCGGTCGGCGGCGAGGATGTGGCCCAGGGGAGGGATGACCTGGAAGGACCAGAGGTTGTACGCCCTGAGAGCGCGCGCGCGCAAGAACGAGAGAGAGATCGAAACCCATGAGGTCAGTCTGCAAAGCCCCCACGACAAAGCAAGCGAGTGACAAGGTCGGGCGGGAACGCACTTTGCCAGGACGGGATTCTCGACGTGCGAGAACTCGAGGCACGAGAAGACGCCTCCGGGCTTGAGGACACGGTGCGCCTCGCGGAGGACGCGGTCCGGGTGGGTGCAGTTGCGCAGGCCGAACGCGATCGTGTACAGGTCGAGCGAGTTGTCCTCGAAGCCGTCGAGGTGCTCGGCGTTGCCGAGGTGGAACGAGATCTGCGGGGCTGCGCGGGGGGGGGGCGCACACTTGGTGTGAGCGTGCAGAGCCAGAGCAGGGGGGGGGGGCAGGAGGACGGACGCACTGCCGTGGTACATGGTCTGGGCAAAGCGCTTCTTGCCTTCCTCGAGCATCTCGGGGTTGATGTCGAGCATGGCGACGCTCAAGTCGCGGTCGCCGTACCTCGTCCTCGCGTGGTCGAGGATGCGCATCGCAATGTCGCCCGTGCCGCCCGCCACGTCGAGGCACTTGAGGCCGCCGTGCGGGTCCAGCTTGGAGACGTAGTGGTCCTTCCACAGGCGGTGGATCCCGAACGACATGGCGTCGTTCATGACGTCGTACGACGACGCGACGGACGAGAAGACGCCGCGGACTGGGGGAGGGCGCGTTAGAAGAGCGGTGAGCCACAGCGTCGATCGGGTCGGGGAGAGGAAGGGCGCGCGTACCTAGGGGTTCCTTTTGCTGTTCGGGGACATTGCGGAAGCCGAAGTGCGTGGTGCCGGACGAGGTCGAGGCTGGCGAACATCGGCGATGAGGAGCAGGAGCGAGCGAGGGGTTCAGGGTTCTCTCTCGCTGCACGCACCAGGGAAGGCAAAGGGGCGCACCTGATGGGGCTGAGTGTGGCAAGGGAGACGGGTTCGGGGAAGGCTGAGCAGGGCCGTGGGCGGCAGGGAGCGGGTCGAGAGGGTTGGTCGGGTGGGTGAGGCCCACACTCGATGAGGCAAACGCGCGCGACTCGAGAGCGAGTGCGGCGCGCCGGGTGGTGGCTGTTGCGGCAGAGCGGAGCATGGGAGGGGAACAGTGACCCGGGTGTCTGGGTGGATGACAGTGGCTGAGCTCGAGGCCTGGCCACCGGCGGCCTCTCGCGTGCGGCCGGACTCCGCGAGACGGCGTGCTCGCTCGCACGCTCGCCATCACTCGTTCCGCTCCTCTCTCAATCCGCTGCTTGCTTCCTGCTCTACTCTCCACTCTACACGCTCACAATGTCTGGCGTCTTCAACGCCTCCCGCTTGGCCGGCAAGACGGTCCTCATCGTGCGCCGCCCCAGTGCCTCTCCCCCACAACTTCCGCTCGCTCACTCGTCGCCCCTCGGCGCACCCCTGCCTGCAGACTGGCGCATCCGGCGGAATCGGCGCAGCCACCGTAAGCACACACTCCCTTTCCCCTCTCAGCTACGACTCACCCGCGCTGACCTTGCGCACCCTCCCTCCCCCACCTCGACCCGCCGGCATCCCTCTCTCTCCGGCCTCCACCCACCCCACCCCACCCCACCGCACAGGCCATCCTCTTTGCCCGCGCAGGCACCAACCTCATCCTGACGGCGCGGCGCCAAGCCCAGCTCGACGAGGTCGCGCGCGCGGCGGCCCAGGCGCACAAGGAGGGCGGCACGGGCAAGGGGGGCACGTTCGTCACCCTCACGCTCGACATGCAGGACCGCAAGGCCATCAAGGGGTTGCTCGACCGGGTGCCGGACGAGCTGAGGAACGTGGACGTGCTCGTCAACAACGTGAGGCCCCTATGCCGCGCGGGCTCCTTTTCTTCTGCTGGCAACTACTGCCCAGGCGGACTGACTTGAGAAGCGTGTGCGTCGCTGCAGGCCGGCCTCGTGTTCGGCAAGGAGGTCGTCGGCGAGATCAACGAGGACGAGGTCGACAGTGCGTCCCACCCAATTCTCGGCGTTCTCCCACGGCCCCGTTGACACAGAACTCCGCTCGCCGCAGTCATGTTTAACACGAACGTCCTGGGCCTCATCACCCTGACGCAGCTCCTCGTGCGCGAGTTCAAGGCGCGCAACAGCGGCCAGTGCGGTCCTTTTGCCCGGCCCTCTTTCGCCCTGCCGCATCGCACTGACGGCTGTCCTCGTCCGTAAACAGCGTCATCAACCTCGGCTCGATCGCAGGCAAGGAGCCCTACGCGGGAGGCTCGATCTACACGGCGACCAAGCACGCCGTCGACGCCTTCAACGGGTCGCTCCTGCGCGAGCTCGTCGGGTGGAACATCCGCGTGTCGCAGATCTGCCCGTTGCGTCCCCCTCCCCCTCACTCGTCCCTCCTCTCCTCGCAGCTCACTCAGGCCCGCACTGACACGGCGCGCGGCACGCGCACAGAGGCATGGTCGAGACCGAGTTCTCGGTGACGCGGTTCCGCGGGGACCGCTCGGCGGCCAACGCCGTCTACGACGGCTTGCAGCCCCTCGTGGCCGAGGACATTGCCGAGGAGATTGTCTGGGCCGCGAGCAGGCCCGAGCATGTCAACGTGGCGGACGTGCTCGTGTTCCCGACGGGTGAGCTGCGCCGCCGCGTCTTCCCTTGTTCTTTCGCACTCGCCTCGTCTTGTTGGGCAGGACTATGCTGACGAGGTGACGTGATGCAGCTCAGGCGAGTGCGACGATCAACCACCGTGGGCCGTTGGGTCAGCAGAAGTAGACGTACGGCGCAGGGGTCGACGAGGGTCCAAGCGAGGGTCCGTCGAGCTAGCGCGGGGACAGGGTCGGGCGCGCACCTATCGCAAAGAGTCTGTTTACGGTCCTTCGTGCCCGTGCGACGAGAAAGGACAGAGACGAGCTGGTGAGCGCAAAAGGGGCGAGATTCGAGAGGTGTGTTTCACGCCAGCGAGGGGACGCGACGCGACGAGAAGGGGGGCGCAAGTTGTGCCTGCAACACGATGCCCTCCCCTCGTCCCCTCTCCTTCTCGACCTGCTATCTACCTGTACACTTGTCACACACCCACTTCAGCACACACACACACCCCCGCACCGACACACGCATTCCACGGCCCACCTCTGCCCCCGCCCGCGACATGCTCGACGGCGACCCCTTCCTCGCTCGCCGCCCACGAGGCACCACCGCCATGCGCGCAGCAGCAGCAGCGACAGCCACGAGCACACCCTTTGACTACCCGTTCCGCCTCGCCGGAGCCTCGGTCAAGCCCACCTTTACCCTCCTCGGCGCGTCGAGCACCGCCTCGACCGCCTCGACCAAGGGCAAGGAGAACGCCCCCTCAGGACTCGCGCCCTCTCCGCGACTCGTCCTCTCTTCTTCGTCGTCGTCGTCCTCCTCCTCCTCGTCGTCGTCGTCCAAGAGCACCGGCGGCTCGCGCGCCGACGCGCTGAGGAAACGGCGCGTCACGTTCTCGCCGACGCCGCTCCCGAGCCTCCAGTCGAGCCCGAAGCACAAGCGCGCGTGGGTTGCGCTCGGCGCAGACGCAAAGCGCGGGCACAAGCGCAGGAGGACGAGCAGCGGCGTGTACAGCAACAACCCGTTGTTCCTCTCGGCGCGGGAGGCATCGGCCTCGTCCTCGTCTTCGAGCAACAGCAGCAGTAGCCCACCGTGCGCCGAGTCGCCCCTGTTCGACCCCACACCGACCGCTACCCCGCCGACGAGCTCGTCCCCGCCGCCGCTCCAGCACCCGCCAGGGCGCGCGTCCGCCCTCCGCGTGTGCAGCGCCGCGCCACGCTCCCCACCGCGGCCGCCTCCGTTCCGGCCGTTCAGCCTCCCGGGCCTGCACCCATCGCCGCCTCTGCTGCCGCTGCGCGGCGAGGCGGACGCCAGCCCCGCTGCGAGCGCCGCGGCGGAGCAGGACGCGACCGACTCGGAGTCGGAGAGCGACGCCGTGCAGTCGCTGCTCCTCCCGCGCACGTCTGCGTCTCCGGCCGGTCCCCTCGAGCCACTCCACATCTCGGCCGCAGCACCCGGTGCCGTCTCGTCCTCGTCGCCTCTCCCGTCCCCCTCGCGCCCCGCGCGCCCTCCCGCCCTCGTCCCCTCGTCCTCCACGGCCCCTCCCCTCCCTCCTCCTCCTCCTCCCGCGCTCCGCTCAATCCTCAAGCCCCGCCCGCGCACCCCCGGCGCATTCGGCACCGAGAAGGAGGCCCTGCGGCGGAACGCGCGCGGCAAGAGGCACGTCCCCAACTGGGACGTCGAGAGGAAGGCGCTCGTGCTCGTGCTGAGGACGCGGCGCGCGGGAGGGGGAGGGGCGGCGAGGGAGGGGGAGGGGCCGACGGAGGGTGGGAGGGCGCGGGCGGTGGCGGTCGCGGCGGCACAGGGGCAGGGGGAGACCAAGGGCACGAGCAGCGCGAAGGGCAAGGGACGGGCGAGGGAGAGCGCGAGGGAGAGCGCGGGCGCGGGCGCGGGCGCGCAGGCGAGGAACGCGCCGCGCTCTGGCCGGGCGGGAGGGGCGGCGCGCGCGGGCTCTGCGGGAGGGGGAGTTGGTGGTGGTGGTGCGGGGCGCGAGGAGGACGAGGAGGACCAGCAGCGCCGCAGGAGGCTCAACGCTGGGTTCTCGGCGGGACAGGCGTCGGCGTCTGCTGCGTCGCTGGGCGGCTCGGGCGCCGGCGGTAGCGGCGGGAATGGCGCCGACGAGGCCAAGCGCATCGTCTATGACATCGACTTGGACGACCCCGTGCACTTTCGCTCGCCGCTCCTCACCCTCAAGGCGTCCCTCCGCTCTGGCGCCGCGTTTCCCCCGCTCTCCACCGCAGCCTACGACGGCGCCGCGCCCTCGCTCCCGCCCCGTGCGCACCCTGACGCCCCTCCCCTCGAGGACGACGCGCCCGGGCCCTCGTCGACGCGCCGCCGCTTCGCCGCACCGACCCTCCTCGCCGACATCGAAGAGGCGTACGTCCTCCTCACGCACGCGGCGTTTCGTCTCCCCGCCGAGCTCGCCAGCGCCGAGCGGACCTTCGAGCCCCTGCGCTCGCTCGGGTTGGTCCTCGTGCGCGCCCTCACGCGCGACATCGGCAACGTGGGCACCTTCCCCTCGTGGGCCGACGCGCAGCCCTCCCCGCCCGCGCAGCAGCAGCAGCAGGAGGTCCTGAGCTCGTCGCCGCTCGCGTCGTCGCTCGGGCTCGGGAGCGCCGGCGCCGGAACCGTCGCCGACGGCGAGCTCGGCGCGACGCCGTCCCCCGAGGTGGCGGGCACACCGTCGCAGGGCGCTGTTGCGGGGAGGAGAAGCCTGACGGAGGAGCAGATGCGGAGGCTCAGGGACGAGATGGGCGCCGCGCAGGCGGCGGTCAAGTGCGCGGCGGCGATGCTTCGCG
Source organism: Rhodotorula diobovata (assembly GCA_006352295.1). Classification (NCBI taxonomy): domain Eukaryota; kingdom Fungi; phylum Basidiomycota; class Microbotryomycetes; order Sporidiobolales; family Sporidiobolaceae; genus Rhodotorula; species Rhodotorula diobovata. Next base: position 147,038 of record SOZI01000030.1, on the reverse strand, counting down.
ACGTGCGCATCGTGGCACTCTTTGACGGTGCGCTCCATCTCTACCTTCCCGGTCGTCCCTGGACCAGTTGGAACTGACGCTCGGCGTTGATGCTCGCAGACGAGACGCTCACTGCCCTCGCTCGCCTCGTTGTGTCGGTCCCGGCAGCACCGGGACTGTCCGCCCTCGTCCAGCAGCACCTCCTCCCGCTCGTGCCCTTCTTCCTCCGCAACGTTCAGCTCCCTCCGTCAGTCCTCGAGCCCCTCGTCACGCCCGTCATCGTCCCCTCGCTCGCCGCGACGCTCTCCCTCCCGCCTCGCATCGACCGCCACCGCTTCACCCTCGGCGAGTCGCTCTCGGCGCTCACCTCCCTCCTCCGACACGACGCACTCTCGCGGCGCATGCTCGCCGCCGACGCGTGGCGCCCGTGGCTGCTCCCCGCCGTCAAGGGCCTGTGGGACGGCCCCAAGAAGGGCACGGGCATGAGGGACAGGACGATCAAGCTCCTCGGCTGCCTCGTCAGGGTGTTGACGATCGAGCTCGACGTCGACGCGGACGAGGAGAGGAAGTGGGCCGTCGAGAGGCAGGTCGTTGCTGAGAAGATTGGCGAGGAGCTGCAGGTGCGTCGCGTCCTCCTTGTCCCCCTCTGCGGCACGGACCTGACCCCGCGTGCGTCGTTGCAGACACTGCTCAACTCGGAGCTGCCAGAGCCTCATCCGGACCCCGAGGTCAAGACGTGGCTGGACCTGCTCACCAAGCAGCTCGACGCCGCCCAGGAGCGCGGGCCGGACGGAGAAGAGCCGCCCGCGACCGCCCGCTTCGGCATCGTCTCGCTCCTGGCCGTCCTGCCTCCGCTCATGCGCTCGTCGTTCCGCCACATGGAGCACAAGATGGTGCTCAAGGAGGGCGGCGTGCTCAAGCCGCAGCAGGGCATCGGCCCGTGGCTGCGCCCGGTCAACCAGCTGCAGGCGCACCCCGACCCGGCCGTCCTCGTCCTGTCGACGCTTGCGTGGTCGCACCTCGCCTTTGCCTTCTGCGGCACCGTCAGCGCCAAGGGCGTCAAGTCGTGGGTCCTCCGCATGCCCGACCGTCGCCCCTTCATCGTCTTCTCGTCCATCCTCCACTCGCGCAAGGAGTGCTGGAACAAGCGCGCGGAGGACGAGGTTGACCCGGTCCGGCGCAACCAGCGGAGGGAGCAGGCGCGGGCGCTCACGCTCGCCATGGCGGGCATTGCCTACGGCGCGACGGTCCACATTCTGCACGGCATATCGCCCGTGCGTGACCCGGCGGCGCCAATCGACCCGCCGACGTCGCCCCGCCGCCTCGAGCAGTTCGACTTTGTCGCCAAGGAGCTCCTCAAGACGTACCTCCCCCTCGCGACGGCCTCGCCGCCCGTCTCGGCTTCGGTTGCCGTCCTCGGGTGGGAGCTCCTGAGCAACATCGTGCGACCCCGCACCGCGCAGGACCGCGGCGCGACGCTCGACAAGCTCGTCAACTCGGCCTTTCTCGACGGCACGCTCGCGGGGCTCGCGCAGGACAAGGTGCCGCTCTTCCTCGCGAGCGCGATGGACCGCGCCGTGCAGCCCAAGGACGTGCCGGGGTGGGGCGTGACGTGGATCACGACGCGCGTCGACAAGGTTCTCGAGCTGCTCGAGGCGTGCCTGCCCAGGACGCACATGCCGGAGGAGCTCGTCATGGTGCGTCTACCTCGACTCTTGAGCCGATCGTCCACCCTTTGCTGACTGTCCTCGCCTGCTACACAGGCCGCCATCGCCAACACCTGGCGCTCGCTCCTCCTCTCGCTCGTCTCGACTCCGACTCCCGAGAGCCTGCGTGCCGCCCTCGCGTGGCTCGCCAAGCAGTCGACGCCGGCCTCGCCCTACGCGGGCATCGCTGCCAAGCTCTGGGTTGTCACCCTCCTCGTTGACGGGGACGAGCTCGTCAGCGAGGTCGAGGCCGTGCTGAGTGGCGGCCAGAGGAACGCTCTTCAGATGGCGACCAGCGCGTGGCTCCTGGGCGAGCACGAGCGGCCCGCCACGTACATCGCCGTGTTCGGTGCGCAGCTCGACTCTCTTTCTCATTCACCCTCTCGAATAAAGCGCGACTGACGCCGTAGACGACGCTGCAGTGTCTGCATGGACGGCCTCACTCGCCAAGGCCATGCCGCAGGACGTCTCGACCGATCAGCTTGAGGCAGCCGTCCGGTTGCTGCGTCTCCACGCCGAGTGCGTTTCCTCTCCCCTGCTTTCGGGCCCGCTGCCGAGACTGACGCGCCTTCGGCACCAGTGCCGCACCCAGCAGCACGTTCGCGACGGGCGAGGGATGGAACGACCTTGCCCGCGCGGTCAACCACCTCGTCTGGCAGGAGGACCCTGCAGCCGCGGGCGAGCTGAGCTCACACCTCATCGGGCTCGTCACGGCGCCGTCGGACGCGGTCTTGTGAGTCGGCTCGACTCGTTCATCCAGACCCATACTCACGCGCCTCGCGCTCGCAGCGACCTGCACCTCGTCACTCTCTTCGCTTCCACCAGCGCAGACCTCGACGTCGAGGCTCAGGACAACATCCTCCTGCTCTCCGAGTGGGCCGTCCAGCACATCCTCTCGAAAGAGGATGCCTCGAGCGAGACGCTCGCACTCATCGCCCGCCTGCTCGAGGTCGCTTCGAACGACGCGGTGCGTCCTTGTCCTGCGCCAGCTGGACCGAGTCAGGGTCGGGGACTGACGCCCACGTCTCGTTGCAGTTCCCCACGCTCTACGACCGCATCCTCCAGCTCCTTGCGAGCGTTGTCACCCCTACCTCCAGATCTCTGCGTCACCTCACGCCCCTCCTCGCGCCGTCCCTCGCCCGGGCCCGCGATCTGTCGCTCGCCCTCGACGAGCCCGACTCGCAGGCCTTCCTCGGCGCCTCACTCGCGCAGCAGTCGTACCTCCACCCGACGCACCGTCCCATCCTCGCCTTTGACACGTTCTGGAAGGCGACGTACGGTCGGGCACAGCATGACCTCGACATCCCCGAGGAAATGGTCGACCTCTTGTCCATCATGCGGGCCATCTCGGACGGATTCCACGTCCCGGGCCTGGGCGACACGCAAGAGACGGTGCCGGAGCTGCAGGCCTCGATGACTGGCGCGCCGAGGGCGGCCCAGGTCGCCCCGACGCATCCGCGCCGTACGTGTGCTCCCTCTCGCCTGATCATCTCTGATCGCCTTGCTGACGATTCCTCGCCACCCCGTAGTGACTCGCACGACCGCGACGACGACCGCCGCCAACCTCTCTGGCCGCGGGTACGACGCCGATCAGTCGCGCCTCCCCGCCGAGTCGCCTTCGTTCTCCTCGGGCTCGCCCGAATCAACCTTCACGCCCGCCTCGCAGTCGCATGAGAGCGGACGGCCGTCTTCGGTCTCCCTGCGCGCACCGACGCAGCAGCGACAGGAGACGCAGGTCGTCGACGAGACACCTAGGGAGGTCGAGGTTCAGCGCGCCAAGGAGTCGTTCGCTGCCCTCACGAGCGAGGCAACCGAGCTCGAGATCGACGGCGGAGAGAGCGGCAGCAGTGTCGAGCTGGGCGTCGCTCGCGGCGAGGGGAAGAGGCGGAGTGAGGGGGACGAGGTTATTGCTGCGACGGACGACGAGGATACGCCTCCAAACAAGGGTGCGTCCCTCTAGCGCTTCCTGCTTTCCCGAAGTACTTTGCTGACTCGCCGCTCTCTTCAGGCCCGACCCCGACGCAGAACAAGCGCAAGCCGGCTGCGAAACGGACCCGCCCCACCCCGGAGGTCGTCGTCCCGGACGCCAAGCCCGTCTCGAAGAAGCGTGCTGCGCCGTCGGTCGACGCCTTTGATTCCGGCGCTGCGGTGGCTGGGACCAAGAAGAAGCGCAAGGGAGCGACGACGCGGTCGAGGAGTCGTGGCCATGCCGATTCGGGTGCGTCGTTCCGCCCCTGCGCTCGCTTGGCCTAGTGCTGACCATCGGCCGGCCACTTGCAGCCTCTCCCGCGCCCTCGAACGACTCGAGCATCGTCGTCGAGAACAGCCAGCCTGCTGTCCCGACTCCCGCCGCTGCAGCAGCAGGTCCCACCGTCACGGACAGCCAGGAGGAGACGCTCCGGCGCTTCTTTGCGCTCCCGCTCGACACGGTCATCGAGGCGGGCAAACGGCTCGGTGGATCGCCGTCGCTCAAGCGGCTGATGGATCTCGGCGAGAGGGCGAGGGTGCGCTTCTCTCTCTCTCTCTTGCGCTCGTCGACGAGGCTGACCTCGCCCGTGTCTCTCTCGCTCGCAGGAGTATTTCGAGAGGGCCAGCAGCCAGTCGAGCTCGCAGTAGAGGATTCATCTATAGTGCAATGTTGTCGTCTTAGCATCACCCGGCCGACCGTGTCCGACGGTCGAGTCGCGAGCGCGCTCCCTTCTCGTCGCCCGGTTATTTCCCTTACTCGTAGACCGTTTGAATCCACGCGCGCGTAAATCAGCTCCCTGGAATCGAGGACGAGGTGGCACGTGCGACTCAAGTGTGGAAGCGCGCCGCCTTCGGCTCGCCGCCGCGCGGGATCCTCTCTCTCCCCCACATCCACCCCCATCGCCATGCCCGTCGAGTGCGTCGTGCTCGCCTGCCTCGCCTCTCACAAAGCGCGATCAGCGACGTCAATCCCGTCGCCGAGGCTCGGGCCATCCTGCGACGCGCGTGCTGACCTCGTCGTCCTTTCCGCACCTGGTCAGCGCCCCCTGGACCCGCTGGATCGAGCAGAACGAGCAGGCGCTCATCGACCGCCTCCGCGAGGCTGTCGAGATCCCCTCTGTCTCTGGCGAGGCTTCGTACCGGTGCGCGCCTTCCCCCCCTCCTCTTGCTCCTCATCCGAGGAGGAAACGCGGCGCCGACGGCTTGTGGCTGACCGCCTTGTATACACACAGCCCGCATGTGCACCGCATGGGCCAGTGGCTTCATGACCAGCTCGTCAAACTCGGCGCAGAGTGAGTCGCGCTCGCCGCCCGTCGCATGCGCCCCGGCGCACCGCGTGGTCTACCTCATCTACAGAGTGCTCTCCATGCTGCTGCGTCTGGCTTGGCCCCGTGTTTGCGGCTCCAAAGAGACGGGTCTATCTCGACGAGCCGTCGGATGTTGTTGACCTTGCCTCTGCGCATGCTCACAGGATCCGCGCCGTCAACGTCGGGCAGCAGGAGCTCGAAGGCCAGACGCTCGACCTCCCGCCCGTCCTCGTCGGCTCGCTCGGCAGCGACCCGAAGAAGGAGACGATCCTTCTGTACGGTCACTACGACGTCCAGCCGGCGCTCATGTCGGACGGATGGAAGCACGAGCCCTTCACCCTCACACACGACAAGGAGACGGACCGCCTCTACGGGCGCGGTTCCTCTGACGACAAAGGGCCAATTCTAGGCTGGCTGAATGTGATCCAGGCACACAAGGAGACCGACACTGAGATGCCCGTCAACCTCAAGTTCTGCTTCGAGGGCATGGAGGAGTCCGGCTCCGAGGGCCTCGAGGAGCTCGTCGTCAAGGAGACCAAGGGCGAGTTCAAGGACGTCTCGGCGACGTGCATCTCGGACTCGTACTGGCTCGGGACGACCAAGCCGTGCCTGACGAACGGCCTGCGCGGCCTCTCGTACTTCTCCGTCTCGATCTCGGGCCCGGGCGCCGACCTGCACTCTGGTGTGCACGGCGGCGTCGTTCACGAGCCCATGACCGACCTCTTTGCCCTCTTCTCCAAGCTCGTCACGCCCCAGGGCAAGATCCTCATTCCCGGCATCAACGACAAGGTCGCGCCGCTCACCCCCGAGGAGCGCAAGCTGTACGAAGCGCTCGACATGACGGTCGCCGACCTCGAGGGCGCTGTCGGCGGCAAGGTCGTCATCAGCGACGACAAGGTCGACGCGCTCATGGCTCGCATGCGCTACCCCAGTGCGCCCCGAGTCCTGCCGTCCACGGTCCAGATCCGCGCTGACGCTTCTCGTTGTCGGGACCAGGTCTGAGCATCCACGGCGTCGAGGGCGCGTTCAGCACGCCCGGCGCAAAGACCGTCATTCCCGCCTCGGTCAAGGGTGCGTCGCCCGCTCGCACGCCACGGTACCGTTGCCTGTCTCGAGACCTGACTCGTTCACCTCTCATCCAGGCAAGTTCTCGATCCGCCTCGTGCCCGACCTCGAGCCCGAGGAGGTCGGCAAGCTCGTCGAGAAGTACCTCGAAGACGAGTTTGCCAAGCTCGGCTCGAAGAACTCGTTCAGGGTCGAGATGCTGCACGGCGGCAAGCCCTGGGTGAGCTCAGTCGACCACTGGAACTTCCGTGCGGCGACCAAGGCGACCGAGCTGGTCTACGGCCAGACGCCCAATTTCATGCGTGAGGGCGGTGCGTTGCTTTTCCGCCTCTCGCTGGTCATGCTACGCCTCACAGACGCTGATTAGAGTGCTCTCGACCTCTGCAGGCTCGATCCCCAGTGCGTCTCCTGCTGCCGCCAGACCTGACCGCCTCCGGGACGTCGCGTTCTGGCGCTGACCGGTCTCTCCCTCTCTCGACAGTCACGCTCACCTTTGCCGAGGCGCTCGGCAAGAACGTCATGCTCTTCCCGAGTACGTCGGCTGTTTCTCGTGCGCGCTCTCGCACCACGAAGGCTGACCTTCTCACTCACTCGTCCCGCCTCGTCTCCGTCGCAGTGGGTCGGTGCGTCGCCTCTTCCCCCCACTGCTTGACCTTGAACAGAAGACTGAAGCCTCGAGCGAACTTGCTGATGCAGCGGCGACGACGGCGCTCACTCGGTGCGTGCCTCTGCCTCTCCTCGCTCCTCTCGCCCATCCGCGGCACCTCGCGCTGAGCCTCGCCGGCGTCTCTCTATGCAAAGGCTGACCACACGTGAGTCTCCCATTGACAGACCAACGAGAAGCTCGACAAGTCCAACTTCATCACGGGCAGCATCGCCCTCGGCCAATACCTGCACGAGGTCCCTGCGGCGGCGGCGGCAGCGGCCGCAGGGGAGGGACAGCAGCAGTGAGCTGCGGAGGGAGTGCCCGCAGGATGGTCGGCGTGGTGCATGTGCGGTCCATGCCATACGGGCGTTGCAAGGACGACCTTTCTCAGACGGCCCTCTCTCACTCGATTGCGCGTCGTGGGCGTCGCGAGTGCTGCTTGACGCGAGCTGCATGCACGCGCAAGCCCAGCCTCAGCCGCAAGCTCTGCGAGCTTCTCCCACCCTTCCTGGCCCCTCTCATAGCGCGATGCTGCGTCCGAGGGTCAAGGTGGGTCCATGTCCGACGTCGACCACCTCCCACTTTGAGCGTCCCGCGGTTCTTCGTTTTCCTCCTGCAGGTGGTGTGCAACGTGGGCATCCACAAGCGGGCTCAAGCCTGATCTCCGTGCCGCGCGCGCGGGGCGAGATTCTGCGGGACGAGCCGCGACTCGCAAACGCAGATCTCGCCTCGGCGTGTCGCTTTGCGAGTCGAGCCCAAGTCGGTCGGGCAAGCGTTCTTGATGGCTCATTACTGTACCGGATGTTATTTGCGTCAATGAATGAATAAAAACGACGGTGGCGCTCAAAAGGTGCTACAGGAACTCAAGGTGGCGCGCGGCCGGATGCATGCAGACGACGACAGGGGGGCTCGAGGAGAAAGGAGAAGACCAGAGGTATCTAACGAGTCGTGCGAGATGCGAGGTGTTGCGTATGAGAGAAGGGAGACGTAAGGGAGGCGCGCACAGGAGTCTAAAAGGACCGACCGAGAAGGCGCAGCTGCCGCTCGTCCTCTGCGCCGCGCCCGTCCTGCCGCGGCGGGCACCACTGGTCGCCGTCTGACAGGGCTCGACGCTGCCCTCCGACGCTGTCGTGCACGAGGAACGACGGCAAGTCGCTGCCGGTTGCGAGGTGGCCAGGCGGCTGCAGGTCGTGCGGCAGCGGAGGGAGGTGGCGCGGGTGAGGGTCGAACGGCGATGCCGTCGTCGCGGAGGACGAGCCTGCGGTCGACGGCGCCCACGTCGGCGTCGAGATGGACGGCGGGCTGAGAGACAATCGGGGAGAGGCGTAGTGCGACGAGGCCCGCGACTGGGACGAGGAGCGTGCGGAGGGGTCCTGCCGCGAGGTATCGTACGCCGATGGCCACGAGTGAGACGGATTGTTGGAGAGAGAGAGGGCGTGCCAAGGCGCCGAGGGGGGGATGAGGGAGGCAGACGGTGGTGCGGAGCAGATGCTGTGCGGAGCGAGAGAAGGGAACGAGAGCGAAAGCCCTGCCGCCGGACGGAAGTGCGAGTCGTGGGGGGAGCCTGACCGCGGCTCGGACGTCGACGTTTGCGGTCGCGACTCTTCGCCTGATGACGCCGTGTGAGGGCGGGGAACGACGACGCCGGTGCACAGCGTCGAGCGCTGGAGGTGGATGCGGTTGGCGTCGGCCGTCGGGGGTGCAGAGCCAAAGGGCGGAGTGGCGAAGCGTTGCGGCGGATCAGGTGGCCGAGATGGATGCGGCGCTGCTATAACCGCTGGAGGAGGAAAGGGGCGGTCGCGAGGATCCCGCCCAGCCGACGAGCGCTGCGCGAGCATGTGCTTGATGAGGGGGTCCTGCGACGCGCAAGGCAGGGCGGACGTGACGGCCGACGACTTGCTCGTGTAGGCGATCAGGTGCATCTTGGTGCCAGCGCCATCGACTGAAGAGAACGACTGCTTGACGAGTGTGTCATCGCCTCGAGGCGGCACCTCCGTGTAGGTGAGGAAGGCTCCGGAGACGCGAGACGCTGCGGGACACGAGCAGCGCGTCAGCTCAACCTCTCTCTGCGCAAACGCCGAGTCGAAGAGGAGAAGGACGCACGGCTCCATTTGATGTGGTCCGTCCACCGGCGGATCCCAGCCTCCTCCTCCTCCCAGACAAAGACTGCGCCGGCTCGGACGAAGCGCAAGCGCCTGCGGGGGGCGACGTCGTCAGCTGGCAAGCAGCGGACTTTGAGTGCCAAAGAGAGGCGTACTCGTCGTCCGTCAAGCGGCGGGTCACTCGAGGAAGCAGCTGCGAGGAGTCGCGAGGGGTCAGCACTCGTGGAGGAGGTGGGGGGAAGAGGGCCAACCGTACGCCGTGTTTGCAGGCCTCGAGGATGGCGTGCGCTTCCTGCGCCGACGTGACGGTGCCAAAGTACGAGTCTGCGTTTCGTGGCACCAGTCGGCCGACTCGGCGAGGTCAGTCGGCGCGCTAGAAGGCCCGAGGACTCGGAAGGGGCGACGCACGTCCGGACCTGGGGAGTTCGCCGCCCATGGTGCGACAGAGCGCAAGCGTCAAGTTTTGTCGTTGGCCGAGGAACTGGGCAGACGGGAGATGCTGGCGAGAGGGCGTGACGGCGCACGAGAGGGTGTGCTGTGGGGTCGGCGGAGACGGGGGAGGCAGGGCCCGGGCGAGCTCGCCGACAGACGCAGGTCCCCGCTGGAGGCTGCGTCGCTGCGCGTGCGGCGTTGAACCGTCGCGGGCGCGACGAGAAGCGGCTGTCGTGCAGGAACCGTTGCGAGAGGGCGGAGGAGGGAGAGGGAGGCGGCGAAGGAGGTTGCCTGGTCGGAAGGGCACAAGTGTTCTGTTCGGCGAAGGAGGCTGTGGGGCGCTTCGTTAGCGCGTCTGAGGGGCAATTGCGAGCACAGTGGGATCGGCAATTCACAATCTCCCAGTCGCCGGCACTAGCGGGTCTCGCAAGCTGCACGGAGGAACGACCTTCTCCTGGGCGGCAGGCGTGCGCAAGGCCTGGGCTGCGACTCGCTGCGTCCTCGCGAGCTTAGCCTGCTCGCTCCAGCTCGGTGGTGTGGCACTTGAGGCTGCCTCTGAAGCTAGGTCAGCCTCGTGGGAGCGCAAAGTGGGTGAGGGAGGGAGACGAAGGGAAACGCGGACAAAGGTCGTCCGCTCGCGCGCCTCCACAGCTCCACGCGTACGGTGAACGAGACGAGGAAAGACGCAAGACGGACTCCGGGGTCCGGGCGATCCAGATGTCTCTTCCCGTTCAGGGCAACCGACGCCAGTCCCGGGCCTCGCTTTTAGTCAGGAAAATGCCGCCCCGCGGGGGGCCGGGGGGGGCGGGCCCGGTCTCGCGAGTGAACACCTGCCCACGGCGTCTCGTAGAGGGGACTCGCCTTCTCACACCCCCCAAACCAGATCGGGTCGCAGCTCGAGATTCGTCAGCAAGCGGCGCTCGAGGCTTGAGCGTGAAGCGGGGACGACGACGTCTGTCGCGCGCTTCCTTGCGAGCGCACCCCAGAGCCCGGCCATCAACCTCTTGGACACACTGTCACGCCAAGCTGCAGGCGCTGACAAGCATTGCTCTCCGTACCTCCGGCGGACAAGCTCGAGGCGGAAAAGTGGGCACCGCCTTGGCCGTCAGCTGGACTTCCGAGCTCGGAGCAGGCAGCGAGGTTGACGACGGCCAGGAAGCTCGACAGCGGCCAGGGAGAGAAGGCCAGAAAGCATCTGTACACGTGAGTAGCAAGTGCCCATCCACATCGCGCACAACGTGAGCGAGCTCAGAAAGTCTCCTCGTCTTGGCCTGTGCGAGGAGGGATCGAAGGTGCGTCGACGAGGCGGAACACGGATTCACACTGGCACGGCCGTTGCTGAGCCGTGCGCACCCAAGCTGTTGCATGACGCTCTAAGAGAGCGGGAGCGGCGTGAGGGAGTGCGGTCCGAGGGAGCGACAGCAATGGAGGGGAGGAACCATCGCTCACCTCCTCCTCCCGCGTTTCCAGCCCTTGACCCAGCCGGTTCCTCCCTGGTGCACATTCGAGTGCAAGCACAACGCTGCTGGTGCGACGCAACAGGGTCGAGAGCAGGTCCATGGAACACAGCACTGGACAAGCCAGCTGGCGAGCAGTGACCCTGGCTGTGGCGCGTGCCGCCGCGTCGACAGATCGCTCAAGCATGCAAGAGAGCCACGAGCTGCTCTTGCGGCCCCCTCGAGTCGCCTATGTCGAGTGAGAGGGAAAAAGGCCAGCGGGGCGATGAGCAGCGTCCGGCCGAGGCGCGACACGAGCGGACAAGCGACGAGTTGCAGGCGGGCGCGAGAAGGACTGACAGCGCTCAAACGGGCAGCGTCTGGCCAAGCGTGAGGAAGGCGAGCATAGTGAGGACGAGAGCCGGGCGAGCGGCGAGAGCGCGTCTTGTTGGTCGACCCCACTCTGCTCTCGCTGTGATTCAGGGCCTTGCTGTCTGTCTGACGGTCCTGTGTGGAGTTGCTGCTCCCCCCACACGCGCTGCAACAACTCGCGTTCACGCCATGTCGCGCTCCCCCGACCCTCAACTGCGTCCACCTCGTCCGGCCGATGACAACCCTGGCTCGGGCTCCGACTCGGGGTCAAACAGCGCCGAGGACGAACAGGAGGAGGTGTACGAGGTCGAGGCAGTGCGCGCTTCCCGTTACGACGAGAGCGCCGGCGCCATGCGGTGAGTCCTCGCCGTCGCGCCGTTCTCCCTCCGCTCGTCCAGTCTGTTGAGGAAGCCCTGACACCACGCTCTGGCCTCGACAGCTACTTTATCAAGTGGAAGGGCTACGGCGAGGATGAGAAGACGTGGGAGCCAATCGAGGCGAGTCCTCCCTCCCCTCCCCACCTTCGCGCCGACGGGACTGTCACTGAGCCCCGCTCGCGGCTACAGAATCTCCAAAATTGCCTCGAGCTCGTCAAGGAGTTCGAGCGCAACCAGGCCGACATCAAGCGTCGGATTGCCGAGAAGCAGGCCGCGACGTCTGGCGCAAAGCGCGACAAGTCGCCTGCCAAAAAGGCCCCGCGCCGGGACTGTGCGTCGGACGACAGCGAGGTTAGCGTCGAGCTGAGCCTCAAGAAGTTCGACGAGCGGCGAGAAAAGGCCAAGAAGGCCAAGGCGAACGGTGAGTCTCCTGTTCGTTTTCCTCCTTGGACGCGCGAGAACGTCGATCTGACCTTGACCCCGCTCATGCAGAGAAGCGGCCGAACTCGCGCCGCGCCGAGACGGACGTCGCCGACAAGTGGGAAAAAAAGGCCGAGAAGAAGGCGCGCCAGTCCGAGCCGGTTGCGTCGACCAGCAAGGGCAGGGCGGCGACGCGCCCTTCTACCAAGAAGCGGCCAACCGACGACGAGGTGCGCGCTGCCTTCAACCGCGCCTACTTTAGTCCGCTATACTGACGCTGGTACGAGCCGAGAGCAGACGCCATCAGCGACGGCAAAGAAGGCGAAGAAGGCGCGCAAGATTGCCGACGAGTGCGTGGTGGCTTCCTCCTTCATTCGTACGGACCCGCGGCCTGACACCACACCTCATCCAGCTCGGAGTCGAGCTCCGAGGTCGAGATCGCAACTCGGCGCCTTCCCAAGGCTGCAGCCACCAAGGCGCCCGCACCGGCGAAGCCCGTTTCCGCGATGAGCAATGGCTCGGCGTCTCCAGCTGCGCCACCAGCGCCCCAGCCCGACAATGACGCGGCTGGCGTGCTTCCTGCTGCCGCGTCGACTCCTGCTCCGGCCGCAGCCCCCGCTCCGGCCAAGCACCCTGCGACAACGTCGACCCCCTCGACCGTATCGCGCACGTCAGCCGAGCCCGCCGCGGCAAAACCCCAGCCGCGAAAATCGACGGGACTGCAAGGGCCTTACGCGACGCTGAACGCCATCAAGGCCATCGCGTTCAAGAAGGCTCCCCCGCCGCCTCCGCCCCCGGCTCCTCTCCCTGCGCCTTCCGCTGCCACCGGCTCGCCCATTGAAGGTTCCTCGTCCGGCACCCGCGTCCGCTTTGCCAACGGGCCCGGAGCACCTGCGCCTCCACGCGCCGCAGCTCAGCCTCAGCCCGCACATTCGGCGCTGCGACAGACCGCAGCGCAGCCCGCCCTCCGGGCGCCGACGCCCCAGCCTGCCGCCGCACCTCCGGCCGCAGCGGCGGAGAAGGTCACACCCGCAGCACTCCCTGCGACTGCCGCTGCGTCGCCTGCCGCTGCGTCGCCGCCGGACGAGGCGGACGCAGGCAAGAGCGAGGCCGAGATCGCGGAGGCGGCAGCGAAGCAGGCAGAGGCGGATCGCACCAGGCGGCTTGTCGAGATGGAGAGGCGTCTGCGTGCGACATCTTGGTGCGGCAAGGATCCGAGGTTCGAGCAGGAGGCGCTGCCCGTCGCGTGTGCCAAGGCCATTCCCATCGACGCGCCGCTCGTCCGTCGCCTCAAGAGGTGCGCCTTGTTGCCATTTCTTCCTTTACGCTCACGTCATGCTGACGTTACGAGTTTGGCGAGCAGCAAGGGCGTCGCGGTCCTTTTCTCGAATCGCGAGGACACGATGGGGGGCGAGGGGCTCGCGCTCGGCTACCTCCTCATGTCGATGGGCGCTGTCACACCCGACAAGCTCGAAGGTGTCGAGGCCGTCTTCATTCACCGCAACGACTCCTTCGCCCAGCTTGAGGCACTCTACGCCGAGCTCGTCAACCTACCGAGCCACGCGGTCGAATTCTTCCGCTTCGGGGGCGGCGAGCCAGTCGAGGACATCTTCCGCGCCGGTGCGTACTGCTCTGCCTTTCGCCTTTCGCGTCTCCTGCACACGCCTGATTGCGCAACCTGTCGACAGGCTACCTCGTCCTTCCAACGCTCGCGGCTCTGCGGCACGCCGCTTCGTACGAGCGCTTCTGCTCTTCCGTTCGCGACGTATATGCGCGCACGTGTCAAATGTTTGCGCACCCCGCGACCGTGGCATACTTGCGCAGCCTGCCCAAGTGCGTCGCCGGGCCCCTTCTTGCCTGACGCGACGCCCTCGCTGATTGACCGAGAGCACCCCGGCAGTTGGTTCACCATCGTCGCCCGTCTCGGAACCACGGGCGTAGAAATCATCGACCGGGACGAATTGCCGCTGTCGTCGGCCTTCGCAGGGACCGAGAAGTCGACGCTCATGGCCCCGGCGGCAAGCTGGCCATCTTCGATCCCGCAGGTGGAGGCCAGTGCGCACGGTCCCGACCTTTCTCTCAATGTGCGCGTGCTGATGTGTCCCTCCCTACAGCGACCGAGCTCAGCGAGATCATCAGTCATGTCGCCCACACGCGCTTCAAGTACCCCGCGACGTGGCGGCGCTTCGTCATCGTCGTCGACGACATCAAGCAAGGGCAGAGGGACCAGGCAAGGAAGAGAGGGGTGCGGACTTACGTGCTGTGGCTCGACGAGAAGTCCGGTTGACAATACTCGTTCGCGCAGATTGAGCTCGCAACATGGGAGTCGCTCACCGACCTCATCAAGGCGGCGCCTTTCGGCTGAGCAGCTCCACTCGCTTTCTTTCACTCTTGCACTGTCTTTGTACACTCTCTGGGGATACCGATCTCGTCGCACACACAATACCTCTTCCGCCTCGGCCGCGCCGGCGCGCGCCTTTCCCTGTCCGTTTCGCTCTGTTCGTCTGCCGCAATTCCAAGCCGTAGCTTATCCCCGTTTCAAGCCTCGCGCTTTGTCGTTTCGAGCAGCTGTGGCCACGCGTCGAGCCATGGCCGTCCCTCGATCTTCTCTGCCCGCACGCCGCGCTTGACCCCCGGATCCGTCCTGCTCGCCGGGATGAGCCGCCACAGCTCCTGGACGTTGCGATCGCGCAGGTAGGCGTACGCGCTGTCATAGTGCAGTCCGACAGCCTGGGGCCCGTGCGAGTCGTCCGAGAGGGTGAAGCGCCCGCCCTTGGCGAGGATGAGCTGCAGGGGGCCAGCGTGTGTGAATATACGCGCGGGCTGGAGCAGGAGAGCGGGGGCAAGCGGCTCACGTCAAACACCTCGGTCCCGGGGTACGCCGTGCTCCACCCTTTGCGGAACGCCGACGCGTTGACCTCGAACAGGGCGCCGTAAGAGGTGGCGTACTCGATGTTGCGCTCGATCTTCGCCCACACGTCCGGAAAAGCGCGGAAGTCGACGCCCGGGTAGTACAGGCGACACAGATCAAAGTGACCCACCACCTCGGGCTCGAGGCGTCGCAGGAGCTCGAGCTGGCAGTCAAAGTAAGTCGCGAAGAGGCGCCCGAGGCGGTCCCCTTCGTCGGACCCGGGTTGCAGCGCGACGCAGTGGTCGAAGCGCTCCTTGTCAAAGTCGATCGGGAGCTCGTCGCAGTGGTGCACGCTGCCGACGAGATACTCGATCGCATCGCCCTTGCGCTCGATGAGCGCCTCGAGCTCGTCGAGTCCCGCGGCGTCGATGAACTCGGTCTCGAGCCCGACGAGGATGCTGAGCCTGCTCGCGTGCAGCTTCTTGAGCCGATGCGCCTCGACGAGGTAGGCGTCAAAGGTTGCAGCGAGGTCTGCAGGGCTCAGGTGCGACTGCAGGGCCGAGAGGAGGGGCGCTCAGGCTGGACGCACACGTACGAGAGGGTTGGAGCACAGGCGCAACGCACCTCTTCCGGGTACATGTGCGACTCTTGGTACCGCGGGACGTGCTCCGACAGGCAGAACGTCGAGAAGCCTTGACGGATCGCTTCATCAACCACCTCGGAGAGAGTCCCCTTTGCGTGGCAGCAGAACTCGCCCGAGTGGCTGTGGTGGCTGACGGTCATGTCGATTGACTCTGCCGAGGCGACCAGACGTCGAACGAGGCACGGGCAAGCGCTGTAGCGAGCACAGCGAGCGAGCGATGGAACCGAGAGCGCAGCAAGGCGAGCGCGGTGAGGCAGACGTCCGGGCGTGTCAGTTGTGGCAGCGAAGGAAGTTAAATAGATCTTTAAGACGCACTCGAGGGCTGCCGGTCTCGCCTGTGACAAGTCAGGAGGTCGTCGCAGCCAGGTCTCCCTTCGTCCGGTCGCCGCCGCGGCGTGCGCTGCGCTGCAAAGCGAACGCACACTCTCCCTCAGGCCCTTTCACTGAGCAACTAAAGACGCTGCGAGTGATCTGCAAACGAGTTGAAGGATTGCAAGATGGCTTTGCGCCTGCGTGTTGAGACCGTACAACCCAGAGAACTGAACGAGAGAAACGAAGGAGAGGAACAAACTGCGAGGAAGACAAGACTGCACGAGAGCGAGAAGAGAACATGTATGGTGGTGGCTGGATAGGATGTACGAGACAGGCGAACGACTAAGGAGGGTGCGAGAGGGCAGGGGTAAGGGAGGAGCCAGCGAGTAGCGAGAAGCGGCGGCGGTTACGCTCTGCCAGCAGATCAAGCCGACTCGGAGGCGTACTCGTCGACGGTTCCACACTCGCAGACGAGGTTCATGTCGCCGTGCTTGTCGTCGACGCGGCTCACGCTCGGCCAGAACTTGCGCTGGCGGAGGTGCGGCAGCGGGTAAGCGGCCTGCTCGCGCGTGTAGGGGCTGCGGGCGCAAACGAGGCAGACTGTCAGCATGCGTCACGAGAGATGAAGAGAGAGGAGAGAGACGCACCGGTCCCACTCGGACGAGATGACGACCTGCTGAGTGTGGGGCGCGTTGGTGATCGTGTTGTTGCCACGGGGCTGCTTGCCCTCGGCAATCTCGTCAATCTCCTCGCGGATCTTGATCATGGCGTCGCAGAAGGCGTCAATGTCGCGCAGGCCCTCGGACTCGGTCGGCTCAATCTGCGACGAGGCAGGGCAAGGGAGGGGGCGGGTCAGTTCACAGCGAGAGGTCGAGCGGCGCAGCAGAGGACGCTCGGACGCACGAGCATGGCGGTCGAGATGGGCCACGAGCACGTCGGAGGGTGGATGCCGTAGTCCTGCAGACGCTTGGCCACGTCCATGATCTTGACTCCCGCCTTGTCGTCAAACTCGGCGAGATCGATGATGAACTCGTGCGCGCAGCGGCCATTCTCGTTGACGAACTTGACGCGGTAGTGATCCTTGAGGCGGTGCATGGCGTAGTTGGCGTTGAGGAGCGCGAGCTTGGTCGAGTACTTCAGGCCGTGCGCGCCGAGCATGCGGATGTAGGCCCACGAGATGGACAGGATGCTCGTGCTGCCAAACGGCGCCGCCGAGACGGGGCCGATAGCCTCCTTGCCGCCGGTCGGGACGAGCGGGTGACCAGGCAGGAAGGGGATGAGCTGCTCGGCAACGCAGATGGGGCCCATGCCGGGTCCGCCGCCGCCGTGAGGGATGCCGAACGTCTTGTGCTGCAGACAGGGCGAAGGGAATTGGTACACAGCTTCGGTTGCAAGATGAGCAAACGCGACGCACGAGGTTGAGGTGGCAGACGTCGGCGCCGACCTTGCCGGGCGACGTGAGGCCGATCATGGCGTTGAAGTTGGCGCCTGCACCCGCTCTCGAGGCGTCAGCGTCGCTCCATTGCAGACAGAGGACGATTAAACGCACCGTCGAGGTAGACCTGGCCGCCGTGCGAGTGAATGACCTCGCACGCCTCCTCGATGCCGCCCTCAAAGACGCCAAACGTCGACGGGTACGTCACCATGAACGCGGCAAGGTCGTCCTTGTGCTTCTCCGCCTTGGCCTTGAGGTCCTCAATGTCGAGGTACCCCGACGAGAGGTTCTTGACGGGGACAACGCGCATGCCAGCCATGACGGCCGACGCCGGGTTGGTGCCGTGCGCCGAGGCGGGCACGAGGCACACGTTGCGGTGGCCGTTGCCGCGCGAAAGGTGGTACGCGCGGATGACCGACAGGCCGGCGTACTCGCCCTGGGCGCCCGAGTTGGGCTGCAGCGAGCAGCCGGGGAGGCCGGTGAGCTTCGACAGGTCGTGCGCAAGCTCCTGCGGGCGTGTCGGACGAGTCAGATCACCGTCCTCTCGAAGCGAAGAGCGAAAGAAGGACGCACGTCGGTCAACTCCTTGTAGCCGGCGGCCTGGTCGACGGGGGCAAAGGGGTGAATCTTGGCGTACTCGTCCCACGTAAAGGGCGTAAGCGACGTGGTCGAATTGAGCTTCATCGTGCACGAGCCGAGGGGACTGTTGAAAGTCGACGGGCGTCAGCGAGAACGCGACAGTGTAAAGGGACGGGCAAAGAGACGAACATGGGGGCGTGAACGAGCGACAGGTCCTTGGACTGGAGGTGGTGCATGTAGCGGAGGATGTCGGTCTCGCTGTGGTGCGAGTTCCACACCGACTGCGTCAAGAAGGGCGTCGTGCGGGCGAGGTGCTTGGGGATCGCCGGCGACTCGATGGGCGGGATGTCGCGCCCCGTCGAGCGCACGCCCGTGCTCGCACCGAGAGGACGCGGCGCCTGCACGCCGACGCGCTCGGCAAACTCGACGAGCGACTCGGCCGTGTACTCGCGCGCGCGACCAGACCTGTTGGCGTTCGTCTGGATCGCGACGAAGACGTTGACGAGGTCGACGATGTCCTCGAGCGAGTGGCTCTCGTCGAACGAGACGGCGACGTGCTGGTCGTCGATGCGGCGCAGGTTGACGTTGCGCTCGGCGGCAGCCTCGTGCACGACGCTCGCGGCCGTACCAGAGAGGCGGATCGAGAGGTCGCCGAAGAATGACTCGTTGACGACCTTGTGGCCGAGCTTGCTCACGACGGCGGCAACGACACGCGTCAGACCGTGGACCTTCTCGGCGATCTGGCGCAGACCCTCGGGGCCGTGGTAGACGGCGTACATGGCAGAGATGTTGGCGAGCAGTGCCTGCGCGGGGGTAGCGAGGGCGGGTCAGTGTGCTGCACACACCTTTGATAGATCGCCAGCTCTTCAGCCAGACACGCACCTGAGCCGTGCAGATGTTGCTCGTCGCCTTGTCGCGACGGATGTGCTGCTCGCGCGTCTGCAGCGCGAGACGGTACGCCGGCCGGCCCTCGGCGTCCTTCGACAGGCCGATGAGGCGACCAGGCATGCGGCGCTTGAGGCTGTCCTTGCACGCGAAGAAGGCGGCGTGGGGTCCGCCGTACCCGAGCGGGACACCAAAGCGCGCAGCGTTGCCGAACGCGATGTCGGCGCCCCACTCGCCGGGAGGCTTGATGGCCGTGAGGGCGAGGAAGTCGGTCGCGCAGAGGACGAAGCCACCGAGGTCGTGCGTTCGCTTGGCGACACCCTCCCAGTCTGCGATGTCGCCACGGAGGTTCGGGTACTGCGTGTGTGCGCGCGCGAGCGGCAGCACGAGTGAGTGAACGTGTACGACCGGCGGCAGAGGCGAGGCGGCGGCCGCACCTGGACGAGGACACCGATGAGGTCCTTGTGCTGCTCCTTGTCGCCCGTTTCCTCTGAGATGAGCTTGCGGACATTGCCGACGACGACCTTGATGCCGAACGGCTCGGCGCGGGTCCTCAGGACGGCGACCGTCTGCGGGAGGACGCTGCGGTCGACAAAGATGGTCTTGCGCTTCTCGCGCAGCTGGCCGAATGCCATGATCATTCCCTCCGCGGCGGCAGTGCCCTCGTCGAGGAGCGAGGCGTTGGCAATGTCGAGGCCCGTGAGCGAGGTCGTGAGGGACTGGAAGTTGATGAGCGACTCGAGCCGACCTGCAAGGACAGCCTGGTTGTCAGCACGGCCCTGACACCAAGGGCGAGCGCTAGCGAGAGAGCGGACCCTGCGAGATCTCGGCTTGGTAGGGCGAGTACTGCGAGAACCACGAGTGGTTCTCGAGCATGTTGCGCAGGATGACCTGCGGCAGCACCTGCGCGCAAATGCGTACGGATCAGCTTGGTGGTCTTACACTCGGCGGGACAAGCGGGAGGTGGACAGGCAGGTGAGAGCCGGAGGAGGAGGAGGAAGAAGGGGGTTCTCGACGCACTGCCTGGTGGTAGCCGAGGCCGATGAAGTTCTTTGTGACTGTGTTCTTGCGTCCAATGTCCTTTGCGCGGCGCAAGAGCTCGCTCTCGCTCAAGGCGCGGATGCCGTCCGTGCCGCCGTCGGCAATGGCGTCCTCGGCGAGCCGGATCTCGCGGGGCACGCAGTCGTCGACGAACGCGTCGAGCGACTCGTAGCCGAGAGCGTGAAGCATCTTGTCGACCGAGGCAGGCTGGGGCCCGACGTGTCGGCGGAGGAGGTCATCGGTCGCGGCAAAGACGCTCGAGGGAGGGACCGGGGTCGAGGACTGCGAGAGGCCGGTCGCGAGGGAGCGGGTGTGGGTTGTCCACTGCTGTGCGGGCGAGGAGGTGTTGGCTGCTGCGAGCGGGTACGAGGCCGGGCGGGAGGAACCGGACGAGCGCGACGCGAGGAAGCGGCGCGAGGTGGCACCGGGGCCGGCCGCGATAGAGACGCGCGCGCGAGGTGGGGCCGCAGAGGCGAGGAAGCGGCGCATGCTGGACAGCCTGCGGGTGTGGTGGTGGCTGGCCTAGGTGGAGGAGGGTGAGGGGGAGGGCAAGGTCGAGTGGTGGGAAGGAGGGAGAGGGGCACCTTGCCCGACTCAAGGGAAAACGTCGACAGCGTGGGCGCACTCAGGACGAAGTTGCCTTTTGATGGGTGCCACGGCAAGCCTTGGTGTACTAGGGTGAGCAGCCAGCCAGGGCAAAGGGAGCGCCGAGCGAGGCTGCACGAACGAGGCAAGCCGCGCTCGAACCTCTCGTAGCGGCGCTCGACGGACCCGTAAGCTTGCGGAGCGAGGTCAGGAGGAGTGCACCGCCCCGTTTGGGGTTTACAGCGCTCGTGCACGACATGCCACGCGCCGGTCGCGTGAGCCACCCCGGCCCCACTGCAGAGCGTGGAATCGTCGACAAAGCTCCCGCGCTCGCATGGACTGGCACTCGAAACAGGAGAGCGCGTTGGCGAACTCGCGAAAGCGGGTGCACGTGCACGCGGGCCACGGTCCGGTCAAGATCGAAACAAAACCCTGCTGATAGCGCAGGCGTGGGGGTCCGAGCCAAGTCTCAGCTATCTCCGCCGTCGTTCCCTCGCTGTACTTCCAGCCAGACTGTCGGCCTGCTTCTGCGGCTGCGCTGCTGCCGAGTGCGCACGGGAGAACAGCCGGCAGACGCAGCGAGCACCGGCAAGCTCGAACACGAGCGAGCTCTCCGTCGCGGGACTGCACCGAACAAGCGGGTGTCGCCCGCGGATCCGCGAGGTCGAGGCATTATGAAGTTTGTATCGAGTAGTGCTACAAGTCGACCTCCCGTCCAGCGCCCGCGCGCTCATGCCACAAAGCCAAGCGGTCACTTGTTCGCCGCTCCGCTGCTGAACTCCCTCTCGCGCTCCTCCTGCGCCGCCTGCCACGCCTCCCTCTCCTCGCCGCTCAGCTCTTTGCCACTCGCGTCGTGTGTCGGGGGCGCGCCCGACGGAGGCGCGTACGTCGATGCGCTCGCGGCGGGCGGGGGGGACGTCGGCGGGGCAAAGTGGTTCGAGCCTGCTTGCGAGGGGTGCGACGACATGGGCGGGGGGACGGACGGAGGGGCGTAGTGAGAGTTCGAGTCTTGACGGTAGTTCGAGTCTGTTGTGCGTGCAGAGAGGCGTCAGCGGTTTTGACGTCGCGTAGGCATGAAGTCGACAGACGCACACTGAGGGGGAGCGTCGAACGCCGGCTGGCCCGCTCCGACATACTGCTGGCCGTACTGCGGCTGTCCACCTCCCTGCTGCTGCTGGTACTGCTGCTGCTGCTGCGGGTTCCACTGCTGACCGTAGTAGCCGTGTGCCTGCCCCTGCTCGGCGTGGTTGACCTGCTGCAGCGGGAACGCCGACTTGAAGGCGCGGGCGCGGCGACGCCTCATGAGGCAGCCGACGAGGAAAATGATGAGGACGACAAAGATGGCAACTGTGAGAGGGCGGGACACGGGGGAGAAGAAGGTCAGCATTCATGGAAGGGAGGCAAAGGGCTTGGCGTGGCGGCTGGGGGAACGACGGCGGCGCGGGTCGTAGCGTGCGCGCGAGCGCACATGCTCCGCGCGGTGCCATAGACCTGATCATACCCCACGCGGCGTGCGAGCGTCCAGCAGCGCAACCGGTGCCCAGCGGCGCCCTCGGGGCCCACCAACTCGCTCGACTCCCTCCTCGACACCGTCCGAAGCGGATTGTAACGTACTGCCAACGCCGACGCCGACTCGGACACCGTAAGAGGACCCATCGCCGTTGTCCCCGTAGTCTGGAGACGACCGAAAAGGACGGGGGGCGTGGAGAAACGTCAGTAGAAGGGCGGGCGAGAAGAGGGGGGCGGAGGCAGATGCAGCGCACAGTACTGGGCGCGGACCGGGGTTGCGCAGAGCGCGAGTGCAAGGGGTGCAAGTAGATGGAGGCTCATCGCTAGTTGGAGAGAGCCGAAGTGGTGGTGTGAGAGAGAGAGAGAGACGACGGGTGGCGCGATGATGACACCCGGCGTCGGTGAACCGGGTTCGAGGGCCAAAGATCGGCGACTCTCAAAAGCACTCATCCAGCGCATCCAGCGCCAGCACAGCCAAGCCATCGCAAATTGCTTCTCTTTCTCGCTCGGCCCCGGCGCTGCCTTGGCTCTCGAAGCAGACGACGACGACGTCTTCCACTCAACTTGACAGTGTGCTCAGAATCGGTCGGTGGAAACTGCGGCACCTCGACTGACATTTTTGGTACTGCTCAAAGCTATGTATGCGAGTAACCACGTCGCAAGCTGGGGATGAAAGTCCTCCCTAACGACACGAGCCTCGCCACGAGAACCGTCGCTCAGACGCTGACGAAGCGGAGGTAGGGCTGCGAGCGAATCGTGCAAAGTCAGTCGAGCAGCTCGGCGGAAGGTGGAGAGCGCAAGGCGAGGCGGAGGACGACTGGAGACGAAGAAGAGGCGAGCCGAGGAGGAGTCGAGGGAAGGGACAGCTGCGCCAACTGGCGGACGTCGAGGGCCTCCAGCCGGCCCACCGAGGAGCAGGAGAGCAAACGGGAACAAGAACTCACGAAGACCTCCTCGACCTCCTTGCCCTCAAAGTGCTTCTTGGCGTCGTCCGTCTTGAGCGAGTTGTGCACGATGAGCTTGTCACCCGGCTGCCAGCCCTGGGGCGTCGCCACCTTCTCGCGGTCCGTCAGCTGCAGCGAGTCGATGCAGCGCAGGATCTCGCTGAACTGGCGACCGGTCGAGGCCTATTTTGCCGGGTCGCCGGGGAAGGAGAGTCAGCGAGGCGGACAGCGTTTTGCGCGGTGAGCCGAGGACGCACGGGGTACTGCAGCGAGAGGCGGACACGCTTGTTGTTGTCGATGACAAAGACGGTGCGGACCGTGAAGGGGATGCCCTTCTCGTCGAGGTTGGTCAGGTCCTGCCTGCGAACGCGCACGCAAGGTCAACATCGACACGAAGGCGAATCCTCAAGTAGCGCGAGCGCACTCGTCGAGCATGTCGTAGAGCTTGGCAACCTCGCGCGTCGGGTCGGCGACTGCGAGCGGCGGACAGACTCGTAAGGAAACGCAGGCGAGACGAGGTGCAGAGACAGGACCCCGCCACGCACTGATGGGGAACTGCAGGTCGACAGAGCCAAACTTGTTGATGTCTGCGACCCACTTCTCGTGGGAGCCGAGCTCGTTGCACGAGAGACCTGTGCGCTCGAGCGGTGTCAGGGCGGGGCCGCGGTGTTGGAGCAGGGGAGGAGAAGCGCACCGATCTGCTTGACGCCGCGCTTCTTGAACTCGGGCGCGAGGCGCGCAGCCTCCGCAAGCTCGGTGGTGCAGACGGGGGTGAAGTCGCTGCGAGAGTGCAACGAAGGGGACGGGCAGGAGAGTTAGGAAGGTCGGCTGCTGGGGCGCTTGTTCGGGCGAGAGATAGCTCACGCAGGCTGCGAGGGCAGAAGGAGGAGTCAGCACACTGGATCCAGATGAGACGGTCACACGGCCTTGGCGACATTCGAGAAGCCTGGCGAGCTGCCAGACCAGCGAGCAGGTCCCGCCACCAATCCTCGACTTATATCGACGCGAGCGACTCACGTGCGAGAAGAGGATGACCCAATCGTCGCCGATGTAGTCGTAAAAGTTGATCTTGCCCTGCAAAAGCGTCACCGCGGAGCCGATGTCAGCCCTTGGATGCACGTCGAGAGAGCTCGCAGCCTCCGTGCGACCAGGCGGGTCACGGCGTGGAGGGCGGCGCACCTGGGTGGTCTGGGCGTCAAAGTTGGGGGCCTTGTAGCCGAGGCGGAGTCCGACTTTGTCAGTCATGGCGAGCGTCTGGTCTGCACGAGGAGGGGAGGGAGATGTTCAGCGAGGGAAGTGGTGTGGGGGTAGATGGAGTCGCGCGGGGCGACGCTGTGGGGTGAGAGGAGGAGGGCGGGGAGCTGCATCTACTCACGGGGGGATGAGGTGAGGTGAGGTGGTGTGGGCTGGTGGGCGACTGGCGAGTCGAGGTCTGGGGGGAGAAAGACAGGAGAGAGAGAGAGACTGGAAGCGGCGACCACGCCAGCTCGCGCGAGCACGACATCTCGCAACCGGGGCGCGCAATGGTCAATTCGCTTGCCCTCGTCGATCGAATACAAACGGGCGCTACTAATCTCACCATTGTGACAGTAAGGGCACTTAGCCCAGCCTCTCGCACGTACGACAGCTCGCTGACCTTTCCCGCGCAGGTCTGGCACGGAACAAGTCTCTCTGAGCAATACAGCAACAACGAAGGAAAGAGAATACACAGGTCAGTGCGCCCCGGCCCTCCACCGCTGCCACTCGTCCCACGTCACCTTGACCTTGCGGCTCTGGTACCGACTCACCCTCGCGCCCCTCCTCATCTCGTCACTCACGACGCCCTTGAACCCACCCTTGCGCATCGCCGCATCAACGGCTTCGACCTTGCTCCACCCCTGCGCAGTCGCCACCTCGGGGAGGAACGTCGCGTGGAGGGTCGGGCGCAGGTTGCGCGGGTTGTGCGAGCGCGGCACAGAGAGGGACAGCTTGGGGAGGCCAGAGAGGGAGCGGTAGGTGGGCTTTGGGCCAGCAGGGTCGCCGCTGCGGCCGCTCGAGGTCGAGGACGTGGTCGCAGTCGACGAGGGCGTCGACGTGCGCGACGTCGACGAGGAGGGAGTTGCGAGCGCCGGGTTGACAAATTCGACGTAGATGCCGTGGGTGCCCAGCTCCCAGTCGAGGTAGTCGTCGCACACCTCAAAATCGGTCAAGAGCGAGACGCTGTGCGGCGGGTGTGAGCTGAGCCTTGACGAGGCGTGCGACAGGATGTGAAGAAGCGCACCCGCACTCGAGCCGCGGGACCTCCTTGGCCGTGATGGGGTCAAAGCGTCCGTCCTCGAAGGCACTGACGAAAGCGGGCTCAGTCAGCGGCGAGGCGAACGACAGCGCGCATCAAACGGGCGGGCTCACCTCTTGACGGCGTAGTCGGCGAGGCCGTCGCCGAGCGGGAGCGCCTCAAAATTGCCAATGCACCCTCGCAGCCGCGGCTCACCGCCCGAGCGCGAGCGGACGTTCCAGGTCACGAAGAGTGGGCTGCGCTCGTGGCGGGCAAGGGGGAGGTCAGCTCGGGAGGTGGGGCTCAAAGGAAGTGCCGGATCACTCACAAGGCCTCGTCGGCATCGAACTGGGGTGCGGGCTCGGGAGAGCCATCGAGCGCGGCTTGGATGACCTCGAAGCAGTAGTACGCGTGCTCGGGGAGGGCGTCTCCGGAAGAGGAGGACCCGCTCATCGTGACGTTCGGCGGGTGGGGGCCAGCGACGGCGAGTAGGACTGCGGCGGCTGGTGGGGCTTGGTGGGCGAGATGGGGACTCGAAGGAGATATGGAGAGGGCAAGAGTCAGGCTGGACTGGCGCGAGCGAGAGCAGCGAGCAAGGATGACCGACTCAGGCGACGCGGGCGACCCAGGGGGAAGTCGGACACCCTTGTCTGCGCCCTGTGAGCAGTTGCAAGGTCTATCTCACGCATCTCCAAGATGACAGCAAGTAGCTCTGGCGTGCTTCGAGTGCGAATGTCTCGCCTTTTCCGCCGTGATCAAGTGCTCGCGTCGGCCGCACCGGGGGTCCAGGACGTGTCGACACCCTGCGCCCTCGCCCTCGCGGTGCGCGTACGCGATGCAGTACACGAGCCCCTACAGCAACCCTGCAGGCGGTGGCCGGCTCAGGCAGCGCCAGCGACGGCAACGCTCGTCCATCGCGCTCCTCGTCGAGGATCCCGCCCAGGGTGCTTCGACCCTCCTCACCTTTCTGCGACGCAAGGCCGGGTCGTTCTTCTCCCTCGGCGTCGGCATCCTCGTCGGACTGTTTCTCGCGAGCTTGATCAGCGGCAGCCAGGTGCGTCGCCGTTCTCCAACTCCTCCGCCCCAGAACCAGTCAACTTGGAGCACTTCGCCCTCGAGTTCGTTTCGCAGGTCGGCGACAATGGCAACAGGCACGCAAGCTGACCCATCCACACGCGCGCGAATGAGGAACAGCCCGCCGCCGTGCCATGGAAGGGTTCCGCTGTCGTCGAGACGTGGACCCAGCGGCAGGGGATCCACCGCAACGCGGTGTCGCTCCCGACCATGCAGCAGCGCGAGCGCGTGTTCCGCACCTTGTCGACCCTGACGGGCTACCACACGCGCTACTGCCTCCGCAACGCCCAAAAGTCGTACCGCCGCCAGGTCTACGAACGCTACGAGCCGCTCGTCGGGTACGAGCAGCACCACAAGCGCAAGGGGCTGCGCGGACACCTGCAGCGCATCGTGCCCAAGGTCGCGCGCCGGGGCATCTTTGCCGACAGCGCCGACGAGCGCACCGAGGTCGAGCAGATCTTCTCGCACTCGCGTCCGGGCGGCGACGGCGCAAAGTCGCTCGCGCCGGGCTACGACGGCCACAAGTACTTCTTTGCGATCAACCTCTACAACTCGTTCGACGTCATCCCCGACCTGTTCAGCAACATGTTCAAGGTGTCGGCCATCCTCGGGTTCCAGAACGTGTTTGTCAGTGTCTATGAGAACGGTTCTCGCGACCAGACAAAGGCGCTCCTGCGCCTGTTTGACGCCCTCGGACGCGCCGTCGGCCTGCGCGTCGTCATCCGCACGTCGCTCCGCACGCGCGGAGCGTTCAACCACCGCATCGAGTACCTCGCCGAGGTGCGCAACGCGGCCCTCGCACCGCTGTGGGAGCTGCGCGAGGCCGAGGGAGAGGTCTTCGACTCGATCATCTTCATGAACGACGTCTTGCCCTGCGTCGACGACCTCCTCGAGCTCGTGTGGCAGAGCCGTCGCCAGAACGCCGGCATCACGTGCGGTTCGGACTACATCTTTCACGAGGAAGTTGGCCAGCCCGTCTTTTACGACAAGTGCGTCCCACCCCTGTTTGTGCTCGCGGTGAACCGCCACACTGATGCGCTCCCTCGTTCCTGCCGCGCAGCTGGGTCGCCCGCGACATGAACGGCACCGCCCTCGAGAACGCGCCCTTCGAGGCCGTCTTCCGCGACATGGAGTCGTCGCACCGGTTCCAGCGGCACCTGCCCGTCCAGGTCCAGTCGTGCTGGAACGGCATCAGTGTCCTCGACCCGGCGCCGTTCTACGCCCACCCGCATGTCAAGTTCCGCATGGCAAAGCTGAGCGCAGGCGAGTGCTCGGCCTCCGAGTGCTCGCTCATCTGCAACGACTATTGGAACGCGGGCTATGGACGGATCATCATGATTCCGCGCGTCAAGCTCGCGTACGACAAGGTGCGTTCCTCTCTCTCTCTCTCTTTGTCGCCTGGGTATTGAGCGGTCGGGGCGGCAAGGCTGGCGTGGCTCGCTTCATCTATGTCACTGTGGCCGCAGCGACGACGCTCCCCTTTCTCGCTTGGGACGCACGACGCTGACGCCTCTTGCGCGCGCGCGCCCCTTCCTCGACGCCTACAGCAAGTCTGGGACATCATCCACCCAGAGCGTCGCAACCTGACCTACATCCGAGGCTACGCCCGCCTCGGCGGTAACCCGGACGACCCGCACTCGGACCCGCAGGACCGGAGCTGGTACGGTCCGCACGACCGCTTGTTCCGGCAGGAGGAGAGCGAGGCGATCCGGTTCAAGCAGCCGCCCAAGTATGGTGCGTGGTCTCGTTTGTCGAGTGGCAGGGGAGCGCGTCTGCGTCCGCACGGCGCGACGAGTGGCCCACCCTGCTTGACCGTTTCTCGAGGGGGTCTCTCGAGGCTCGCTCGGTCGCTGACCTTGTTGCGACGGGTTCCTCGTCCCGCAGTGTGGTGCTGGGGATGGGACGGTGCAGGAGACCTTGAAGGTCCCGATGTCGAGCCCGTCTGGGAATTGATGGTGAGAGATGGGTTCTCTCTACGCGTCCCCGTCCCGTCGCCCGTCTCTGACCCGAGTCGTCCACCCCGCGCAGCCCAACATCACGATCGACCCTGTCGTCGTCCGACACGACCGCTCGTTCACGTGACCGCGTGGCGCTCGTGGGCGGGTTCGTCGTCAAAGGCTGGAGGAGCAGGCGGAGGCGGGACGAGGTGGGAAGGCGAGGCGCGCTCGGGCCCTGGCTTGCTCGTGGGCCGTGCCTGGGGCAAGGCAGGGAGGGGACCCGAGGCAGCGCAGGCGAGCAGTATTTATCACCCACAGGCATTCACGCACATCCTTCTAGCTCGTCCCCACACGTCACTCTTGCATCTCCCCCTCGTCTGTCTCTCTGTCTCTGGCCTGCCCCTCTGCTCTTTCTCCTTCCTCCATCTCACCTTGCTTGTACAGTCGATGTGCCGAGTGCATTCGCCCACTAAGAGGATACCCCGACGCCCTCCCCCCCCTCTGCCGGCTGGGTCACGGCGCGCGACGAGGGCGAGAGCAGCGAGAGCAGCGAGAGAGCACAGAGGCTAGCAGCCTGTCACCTTTCGTGCCGGTACCCTCCTGGACCAAGAATCTGCTTTGGAAGTCTGCCTGACCCTACTGAAGCAAGCCAGGTGGGCTGCCGACGCCCCTTACCCCGCCCGGACCTCGCTTGCCTAGTCCTCTCCCGCTTGCCCTTCCCCAGGGGCCTGTACTGTATCTTCTTGCACGGACAGTCCCAGGGATAGGAGTGAGCGCCTGTCACTAGTTACTGCAGGACTCCGCCCAATCCAAACAGAGTGTTCTCCAAGGCCCTGCGCTCTCACGTCCAACCTCGCTGCATCTCGAGAGCGCTGCCGCACCGCCGGGCTCGCACCGGATGAGCGACCAGCAGAAGTGGGTCACACGGAGATAGATGAGTCTTTGCAAAGTGAGTCGTCTATGAGCGGAACGAGTGGAGACATGAGATCGAGGGAGAGGGCCGAGTGCGGGTGGTGGTGCCACATAGAACGAACGAGCGCGCATCGAGCGCATGCAGAGGATAGGGTGGCTGGGGGGATACATAAGGGTAAGAGTGTGTGCGGCTTCTAGGCGAGGAGCGCGAGCGCAAGAGTGGTGAAGAGGGCGAGGGCAGTGCCTTGCGCGAGGACGAGCGCGGACGGAGCGGCGAGGGCGCGAGAGGCGGCAGAGATGCTCTTTCTGTGAAAGAGGTTTGGTCAAGTAAGTCTGTGCATACTCTGGGAGGACACGGAAACGCGCCGGGAGAGAGACGCACGCCGTGACGGGGTCACTCGTGACGCGCACCGTCAAGACCGCGACGATCCCGTCCGTCGCGATCCCGTGGTTGATCTCGCTCGTCGTCACGTTGGCAAAGTAGCCCGGCCCGCTCGCGTTCTGCGCCGTCACCTCGTACGTCCGGTTCGTGATCGGCGACGTCGTCCCGCCCGCAACGGTCGCGCGACGGACGACCTCGTCCCGTCCGAGGTCGTAACTGCGCGGATGCATTGTGAGCTCAGCCCTCTGATGGGATGCAGGAGGGAAGGGCACCTACCCATTCGGGACGATCATGTGGTTCTGGGACAGGGATTCCTCTTCGCTAGCGGCGAGGAACCACGCGCTCGAGTTGGCCTCTGGACCCACCTGCTGCCAGATGCGATAATGATACCCGCCCTGAGCACTCTCCTTGCACACGCCGTAGGTAACGTCCTGGAAGTTCTCGCGGTAGAGCTCGGTCTGGTTGCCTGCGGGTCGCGGAGGGACGGGTCAGTGCCGTCCGGCGCGCGTCGGTGGGTCAGCCCCGCCCGGTGCCCATCCCGGTATCTCAACAGAAGGTGGTTAACGTGCAAAGCACGCAGAGGGGGCCACGGCGCCGACAGAAGAAGGGAGACGAGGACGACGCACGGATGCCGAGACCGTCGCCGAGGTTGGCCGCCTGTCGCTCGCCGTCCGTCTGGCCGAGGCACTCGCCCGCGTAGCTCCCGACGCCCTGACTGTCGAGGAGGTAGCTGCCAA
The DNA here is from genome assembly GCA_006352295.1 of Rhodotorula diobovata. Classification (NCBI taxonomy): domain Eukaryota; kingdom Fungi; phylum Basidiomycota; class Microbotryomycetes; order Sporidiobolales; family Sporidiobolaceae; genus Rhodotorula; species Rhodotorula diobovata. Next base: position 117,148 of record SOZI01000030.1, on the reverse strand, counting down.
AGTTGATCGAGAGGGACCAGTCGTAGAAGCCGTCGGCGGTGTGGACGACCTCGTCCGAGTCGCCAGAGACGACGACGTTGATGGGCTCGCCGGTTCCGCCAGAGTTGGCCGCGTACTGTGGTGTGCGCAGAGAGTTAGCCTGAGAACTGGGGTAACAATCGCGAGGAAAGAGGCGCGATGATGGAGGGCAAGGTGGCGGTGCCAAGGGTCGAGTCGACAAAAGGAAGAGCGACGCACGGTGAGCCATCGGCCGCCATTGCTCGTCGGGTTGTAGTAGCCTCCCTCGTCTACTGCGTCGCGTTTGGCCAAGGGCGAAGCGAGTGCGGACGAGGCGTGGGACGCGACCAAGACGAGGCCGAGGAGTGCTCGGCGGCGACGGGTCGAGGAGGGAGGGGGCATCGTGGGTGCGCAGTGCGAGGGCGCGATGCGTGAGTGTGCGGAAAGTGAGAGTGGTGCTCGAGGGCGCAGGGGAACTAGACGGCAAAGAGGAGAGAGAAGAGCGAGGGAAGAGCCGCAGAGAAGGGTCCGGCCTCTGCGCGCAAAGTGTTGATGACAGCTCTCGGCTTTGACCCTCTGTGCGGAGCTGTCCCTTCGGCTGGGCTATGTTTCAGAGCACTCGCATTGCACTTCACCGTGCAGCCTGTCCCCCCGAGAGGTGTGAGAGGGTCAGGAGCTGCGAGCGATGACGGTGCGCGCGAACAAGTCCAACGTCCAACGCGCCAGCGCGGGTCCAACGTTGGCCCCGACTCAAGTGCCTCCCCCAAAGCCTACGCTAGAAGCTCGACACGCGTGACTGCATCGACCCCGGTACACGCCCTCACGCTCCGCGTCGCGCCGCCCGCCCCTCCCCTCCCCCCACCCACGCACGCACGCGCCCCGACACCCCCTGCGCCCACCTCAGAGCGCCATGGCGTCCACCGCCACCGACTCGCGCGGCCACGTGCGCGACAGCTCGATCGCGCAGAAGCGCGCAGCCGCCAGCAGCCCACGCACCCCTCGCACCGCCTCGTCCTCGTCCTCCTCGACCCCCTTTGGCCGCAGCGCCTCCCCCGCGGGTCGGGGTGACCCTGCACGCAAGCGATCGACCACGCCCGACATCCCGCCCCGTCTCGCCGTGCGCGTCATCGCCGCCGCCCTCTTGCTCTTCCTCGTCCTCCACTTCGGCCCCTCGCTCCTCTCGTCCTCATCCTCGTCCCTGTCGCGCGCCTCCCCCGCGACCCTCGCCGCCGCAGTCAAGGCGCGCAAGGCCGCCCGCCACGGCGCGACAGAGTCGTGGGTCCTCCCGCGCAAGTGGCGCGACGTCCGCGCCGGCTCGGGCGAGGTGACGCTCAATGGCGAGACGCTCCCCGCGTGCAAACGCGTCATGCTCTTCCGCATGAGCGACACGCACGGGTTCTCGTCCGAGGTGCTGCACTATGCCCGCGCGCTCGTCCTCGCCAACAAGCTCGGGTACAGCCTCCTGGCCGACGACGCCCCGTGGAACTTTGGCGCCGTGAGCGACTACTTTGTGCCGCGCCTCGTTCACTGTCGGCCCCCTGAGGACTGGTTCTTGACCGAGGTGGCGACACGTGTGGGGACGAGGCGCTGGCAGGGCCAGGACCGCGTCTGGCTCGGCCGCGAAACGGAGAAGCAGGTCGACCAGTGGATCCGGTGCGCTCCTTCCCCTGCTTCCTGCGCCTCCACCGCATAGCATACTGACCCCGGACTCACACGCACAGCGACGAGATGCTCGACCCGAACGAGCTCGACGAGCTCCGCGCGCGCAAGTTCGCCCCGGGCACGAGCGTCCTCCCCGAGGGCGAGACGCTTCCCGCCGCGTTCGAGGAGGTCTTTGCCGACTTTGCGGCGGCACTCAAAGAGGTGTGGAGGCCGAACCAGGAGCTGGCGACCCTGATCCGGAAGCAGAGGATGGAGCTTGGGCTTGGGGGCGGCGGGCTGAGGCACCGCAAGCACTCGCCAACGTGGGGAGGTGCGTTCTGCCCTTGCTCTCCACCCCTCCTCTCGGACTCTGGACGGCTTGTCTGACCATCACGTGCAACGCGCCACAGGGAGCCGCCGCAAGGGCTCTGCGCCCGCCGACCCGACCGCCGACGAAGAGGAAGACCGCGAAGAGTGGGAGTACGGCGTCGCCGAGCGGTCCGATCGCGGCCCCGTCATCGGCGTACACCTCGCAGGGCCCAAACCCTCGCTCGACCTGTCGCTCTTTGGCCTCTCCTCCTCGTCTCCGCACGGCGGCGCGCCCAAGGCAGGGGACCTCTCGGCGCTCCTCACGGGCGCGCAAGACGCCTCCCGCCGCCTGACGCACGCCTCCGTCGCGAGCCCGTCGTACTCTCGCCTGCGGCCGACGCTCTTCCCCCCAGGCGCGACCGCGACCCTCGTGGCCCTCACCGCCAACGCGACCTCGTTCGCGCACCTGGCGTCCCTCCCCGCCAGCGTCGAGTTCAACCTCGTCCGGACCTCGCCACCGCCCCAGGAGGAGCTCCTGCGCTGGGACGACGTGCTCCACCTCGAGTCGACGGCGGACGAGCTCGACGCCCCGCCGGGAGGAGGAGAGGGCGCCGGGGCGCACCGCCTGCTGAGCGAGTGGGACCAGGACGTGTGGAACCGGGACGTGCCGCGCGGGTTGAGGGTCCTCCTCGCGAGGCACTTTGTCAGGGACGTGACGACGCTGTCGCTCTATGCCGACGCGTTCGTCGTCAGCGGTGCGTGCCCTCTTCTCTCTCTCTCTCTCTCTCTCTCTCTCTCTCTCTCTCTTTCTCTCTCTTTCTCCCGGGGAACTCGCGCTGACCTGAGCAGCCTAAATTCTCGACCCCACAGCCGCATCTCCGACAGGCAGGCTCGCCCTCGTCCTCTCGGGCGAGGAGGGCGCCGTCGGCCCGCGCGACTTCCACGGCGGCAGTTTTGGCGGCAGGGTCCGCAGCGTCGACGCGTGGTGGAGCCCGACGGCGAGGGTTCAGGTTGTGCTCGGACAGTAGTTGGGCGTGCGGGTTGCGCTTGTGTACGTGTCAAGGACTCTCGGTGTCTGGACTCGAGTGGACGAGCCCGCCGTTCCTGTCTCTCGCGTCCAGACGCTGCGCGAGATGTGCGAGTTGCGGTTGCTATTGCGCGAGTAGACGATACAACACCCCTCGAGACCCAAAAAGAGACAGAGATTGCCTGCGTGCGTGCTTGCGTGCGCTGCCCATCCTCTTCTCCCGTCATCCTCCTTCCACATCACCACTTCTGCTCCGGGTCGGCCTTGAACTCTTCATACAGCTTGCCGTTGAAGAAGCTGACCTCGCTCTCGTGCTCTGTGTGCGGACAAGCTCGGTCATTTGCGGAACCGCGGAGCAAGGGAGAGAGCGGCAAGGGTACGCACCGATGCCGACAGAAGCGAGCGTCGCGCTGTCGTCCAGGAGGATGTCGTCGTCCGACTCGAGGTTGATGATGAGGTTGGTCGTCTGTGGGTAGGCTCACTGTGGGTCAGCCGGTGTTGGCCTGTGTGGGACGGGACGGGAGCAAGAGCGCACCTTGTGCCCGTGCGCCTTGGTGTACAGTTTGAGCGTGTCTGAGGGGGTGGCGGGGGTCAGCGTGAGTCTGCCTCCTTGCACGTGCGCATGGTGTCAGCCTACCGAGCTCGACGGTGCGGAAGGGCTTGAACCCAGCGGCCGTCTTGACCTCTGCGTAGGAGAGCCATTCGATCAGTCAACGCGCGCACAGGGCGGACCCGGCAAGTGGGGACGTACGCTCGCGGCACAGGTCCTTGAGCTGTCCGACGGTGGTGGTGGTGCAGTCCACGTGGGGCAAGAGGAGGTTCTTGGTGGTGCGGAACGTGAACGACTTGATGATGCGGATCGTGAGGAAGCAGTCGGTCAGGGGCCGCAGCGTGTTGGTCAGCGCCTCGTAGTCCTGGTCATGGGCAGCTTGCGGTGCGGCTGTAGGTGCGTTCGAGGCCATCGTTGCGAGTGACAGATTTGTGCGGGAAGCGAAACGAGGCGCACGAGTCGCCCGAGCTTCTCTCGCACGCTCGACTCGTCCACACCCCTCTTGGCGGCTTGTATCAGCGTCTGACCTCTTCACAGCTGGCCTCTGGTCCTGCGCTCTGGTCTCCACGCGCTCCCGCCCCGATGAGCTAGCTTGTCGCCTCGTCATCACCTTTCCTGTTCTCCACGGCCTCAACGCGTGTCCGAGGCCTCCTGCGCGCGCCTGCTGTCGCCCACTCCCTATCAAGAGTGCGTCTCCTCAGTCTCCGCCCTCTCGATCACGAGCTGAGACCAGGCGACACCCTCAGTGGCCACACCCGGCTCGACCCCGTCCCTCGCGGTCCACCTTCTGCGCGTCAACCAAGCCTTTCCGGGCAGAGTTGACGACAGAGCTCTCCTCGATGACTCGCTCGATCCGCTCCTCGAGCTGGTCGACGACCAGTCGCGCGTCGACGTCCGCAAGTTTCGCTTTCTGGCCGACGCTCGTCGTGCGTAAAAGCTCCTCCTCCTCCCAGCTCTGGGTCGCAGCACTGACCTTTGAGCACCGGCAGGATGTCTCTGCGGTCGTCTGCTCGCGCGCCATGTCGCTTCGAGCCGTCTGGACCAGCCATGGTCGTCGCTGACCTTCAAGAAGAGTGAGCGCGGGCGGCCTTACCTCGTGAGTCCTACTGCCGCCCGCCTGTGGCGAGGTGGTCGCATCACTGAACCGGTCGATTTCTATAGGCTCAGGCGCGTGGAAAGGGCGCTCCCCTCCTCGACTTGAACACCTCGCACGACGGCAACCTCGTCGCCGTGGCCTCGCTCCTCTCGCCCGCGGCCTCCTCTGCTTCTCCGTCTCAGCCGCCGCCTCGAGTTGGCGTCGACGTCATGCGGATCCGCAACCCCTGGGAGGGCACGTCCGTGTCCGAGTTCGTCTCTGGCATCGCAGAGCAAGTGCGTGCTGTCCGCCGCGCTCTTCCCGCCGTGCCTCTCGCTCACGCAGCCTCGCCGCACCGCAACAGCTTGCGCCCCGGGAGCGCTCGGCGCTGTCGCGCCTTGGTGAAGGTGCAGGTACAGGGAGCGACGCGCAGCGGCTGCGCCATGCGCTCGCGCTGTGGACTCTCAAGGAGGCGTTCGTCAAAGCTACGGCCGAGGGGCTGCACCGCGACTTGCTCGAAGTCGAGTTCGAGCTTGAGTTATTCAGCAGGAGTAGCGAGGACGGAGAGGGAGGAGAGATGGTTGGCGAGGGCAGGCTCGAGGGCCGGAGGATGGACGGGTGGCGCTTCTGGCTCGTCGACGTCGACGGCGGCGAGCTCGAGTCCGAGAGGACGGCGTACTGGCTCGCTGTGGCGGAGCAGACAAGCGACGGGACTGGCGAGGTGCGCCGCTTGAGACGCGAGCCAGAGTGGGTGGGCGCGGTCGAATTGGCGGAAATCGAGGCTCGCGCTCGCGGTGCAAGCTGAAGGACATGTTGCACGGCCGTGTCTAGACGCCACAACGGTAGCAGAGGGAGAGTCAAGCACAGCACGAGTGAGAGGAACTACAACACCGCCGCCCTGCCACCCTCACCGCCTCGCCTGGCGCAGGACAGCCTCGACCTCCTTCCTCCGCTCCACCCTGCGCTCGTCCGTCGTGCTGCTCGCCACACTCGCCGGCCGCTCCACACTCGCCATGCTCGCCCTCGACGCCGACGGCGTGATCCCCTGCCCGTGACTCTGCCGCACCGGGCTCCCCGCCGCATCGCTGCCGCTCCCCTCGGCCCAGCTCTTCCTGTCGCCTCCTCCTCCTCCACCACCGCTACCACCGCCACCAGCGCGACTCAGCGCGTTCTTGAGCGCCGCGCCGAGCCCACCGCTCGAGATGCGGAGGCGGCTCTTGCTCCGGCCGCCCGGGCTCTCCTGCTGCTGCTGCGACGGCGGCTGCCGCGCAATGTTGACGACAGGGCCCGCGTAAGGGTACTGCGACACGACCTGTGCAGCGGCGGGGACGGACGGTGAGCCCGCGGGGGACGCGGCGGGCAGGTCCGGCAGGTCGCGCTCCTGCTCGCGCTCTCGCTCGCGAGTCGCGTCCTGCAGCTGGTGCGCGAGCTCCCTCGCGAGCGCCTCGTCGTCGTCCTCGTCGTCGGCGCCGAGCACGTCCCTCTCGAACGAGTTGCGCCGCGCCTCCTCCTCGTCGAGGTTGGCGCCGAGCTCGAGCGCACGCAGCGCGCGGCTCTGGTCCCGATCGCTGTAAGCGCGGAAGGGCGCGAGTGGGGGCGCTTGCGTTGGGCTCGTGCGCGTGTTGGCAGACGAGGTGTCGACGAGGGTCGTCGGGCGGTGGTCGGCTTGGGTCGGGAAGCGGACTGACGACGGTGACGAGGGGCGCACGGTCGTGTCCTGCGGGCATGCAACGTGTGGTCAGTATAGCGACTCCAAAGCAACGCGAGAGTATCGCAGTCGCGCCACGCACCGAGGTCTTGCCCCGCCTCGTCCCCGTGCCGCTCGCACCCGGCAGCGGCAGCCCGAGCCCCGCAAGCGACTCGGGTGCGGCCACGGTGCTGCTCGTCAGGCTCTGACGCCGCCTGTAGCCCGCCGCACTCGCGGCCCGAGAGGGCGTCTCGTACGCACTGGGTCCGACACCCGCCCCGCTGCCCAGCGGGCTTCGCACAAGCGCGCCTGCGCCCTCTGTCCTCCGCCCGCTCGACGGCGTCGGCGAGTCCTGCCCACCTCCATAGTACGCGCCCGCGGCCGTTCCGCGCGTCGCCGATGCGTACCCGAGCGTGTGGCGCCGCGCCGTTCCGGCAGCAGAGGCGGGGCGCACGCCGTCGAGCGCGGGCGAGAGCGGGTCCCGCAGGACCTCCTTCTGCCTCGTGAGCGCGAGCGCCGGGCTGCGCGCGCTTGCGGCGGCGTGCGAGACAAAGGTGTTCCCACCGCCAGCTCCGTTGAGGCTGTCGAAGGGAGAGGCCGTCGCCGCGCGCTTGGGCGGCGAGTAGAGCGCGCCACCCGCGGTACCGATGCTGCTGCGGTACGTGCTCGCCCTCGACACTGGCCGCGCCGCCGAATCCCCTCCCGCGCTACCTTCGCGCCGCGCGCGCCTCTCGCGCTCGCGGTCGAGTCGCGCAAATGCGACCAGGTCCTCAGTGAGGCACCTCACCTGGTCGTCGCTCGCGCGCAGCAGCGCCCCGACGCTCTTCTCGAACGGGCCAAGGTCGCTCTGCGCGCCGTGCGGGCGCTCCTCGTCGAGCTGCGCGGCGACTTGGGCATCGCGGACGTTGTGCGCCAGGCCGCGCAGGCCGGCATTGAGGCGGGTCGTCGAGTTGACGAGCGCGTCCATGCGCGAGACGAGCTCGTCACCGGCTCCGTCGGCGCCGCCGCCAAAGTGCGCCTGGAACTGGTCGAGCGCGGAGAAGAGCAGGCGGTGGTGCTGCTCTGCGTCGGCTGCACCCGCTCCAGCGCCAGCTCCCCCGCGATGAGCATGGTTAATGAGCCCACCGAGGACGCTCTCAGCGCCAGCGCGGTCGGTGAGACCGTTCGTGCGCGGCGTCGGCGGTGCGGCTGGGAACGAAGTGCGACGAGAGCGCTCGGCAGGTCCCGCGCGCTTCTGGGGGGACGAGGTCGACGGAGCAGGCGAGAGCGGCTCGTCGAAAGACGAAGCAGTGCCGTCGGCCGCTGTCGCAACGATGCCTTGGCCGGCTAGGAGCGCATTGATGGCGCGGATCGTCCTCTCGCGCTCGCGCTCGCGACCGGGCTGGTTGCGCCCCGTCGAGGCCGCGTCGCCGCTGCTGCCCGAAGCACGGGAGCGCGCCGTTTGACGGCGAAGATCGTTGACTGCAGTAAGGGGTGCGAGCGCGAGTCAGTTGCCGCTTGGAGGATGAGTGAGCCACGAGATGAGGAACGCACACTCTGCCATCCAGGACTCGGACCCGACCTCGACGCCCTTGAGCCGCTCCCTGCGCGCCTCCGTCGACACATTTGAAAGACGATCGTCCGAGCGGACAGAAGACGGCGGTGGCGGCGAGACGTGCGAGCCCGCGGACATGTTCGCGGGCGACAGCGGGGACAGGCTGCCTAGGCCTGTTTCCAGGGCCCGGGCAACAAGGTCAGTCTGCGCCCGCGCAAAACAGCGAACAAGAGGACCGTGTCGCCGCACGGTTGCGCAACGTACCCGCCCGCGAGCCCGACAAGCGCGAGTACCTCCCCTCGGTCCCGGAACCCGGTCCCCCGTTCTCCTTGCTGACCCTCTTCCTCGCACTCCTCGGCGTCGTCTCTTCCTCGTCGCCCTCCCCATCGCTGTCGCCCGCCCCCGCCCTCCTCGCCAGCGGCGTCTCCCTCCCTCCCGCGCGGCCCATCTCGCGCCCGAGCGCCAGGCTGCTCGCCGGCCTGCGCACCGCAGCAGCGAGAGTCGGACTCGCCGTCGCCGCGCGCATGTGCCTCCTCAGCGCGACGTCCAGCCCGCCCGCCTCTCCCGCCGCATCATCGTCCTCGCGCGCCCAGTCAACCCGACTGACGCTCCTCCGCGGGTCGCTCCTCACCCTCTCCCGCACACTCAGCGGCCCGCGCGCCGCCGCCGCAGGGCTCGCCTGCGCGAAGGAGCTCAGCGCGTCGCGACTCGCGCTGACGCGCAGGCTGCGCTCGATCGCCGCGTCGCGCGCGGCGCCCCCCTCCGGACTGCCCAGCGCCGTGGCGGCCCTGTCGCGCTCGCGTTCGCGTTCGCGCTGCCGCGACGCGAGGAGGATGTCGCTCCGGCGTGGTGTCGCACGCGCCGTGCCGATGCTGGTTCCGGAGCGGAGCGAGCCCATCGAGGGGCTGGGGCTGTACCCGAGCGAGGTGCTCGCGCGGGGCGCAGACGCAGATGCAGAGGCGCTGGAGGCGTACCGCTCGAGCGCGGTGGGCGTGCGTGGGAAGGCCGAGGAGGGATGGGCGGAGAAGGAAGAGCCGCCGGCCGCGCGGGCGAGGTCGCCCAGGGTTCGACTGCGCGTGGGGAGACCGTCTCCCGCCTGCGCACTGAACTCGCGCCGGTGCGCCTCGTCGAGCCAGCCGTCGCTGCTGTCGATGCGCGCATACGACGGGGCAGGCTCGTCCGCAAGGAGGGACAGCGTCCCGAGGTCACCTCCCTCGCCCACTCCGGCGCCCACGTCACGCAGCGTCGAGCTCGTCTCCGAGCGGCGCAGCCCGGGCGCGGGCGCCGAGGCGGAGGCGGAGGCGGAGGGGGGCACAGCACGCCCGTTGATCGAGTCGAGGATGCGCTGGTTCTTCTCGCGCAGCTCTTCAGCCCGGCGGGCGCGTCGCTCGCGCCTCCTCTCGCCGTCTTCTGCGCCCTCCAACGAGGGCTCGCGCGACAGGGAATGGGTCAGGGAGGGAGAGCCCGACGGCGGTGCACCGAGGCCGACGTCGTGGTCGTGCGCGCGGTCCGTGTTCATGCCGTGCGCGACGCCAACGCCCTCGAATGCGCTGATTGCACTCATGCTCGGGGTTGAGGCGAGGCTGCCACTCGCGCTGCGGCGGGCGTCACTCCTCGGAGGCCGCTCGGGGCGCTGCTGCGCCGCTGGGTCGTCCGGCTGCGGTTGATGCTGCTGCGGGGCGGGGCGCCCCTGTCCCACAGAGGGAGGGGCGTGCCGCAGGGTGCCGCTGTCGGACGCCGTGCGCGGTGGACTCGGGAGCTGCTGCGTCTGCTGCGGACGAGGAGGAGGCGGCGAGCGCGAGTGGGACGAGAGGAATGCGGACGGAGCGGGGAAGGAAGGGGAGCCGCCCACGCCGAGGCCGAGCGAGGCCGTCGAGTGGTGGTGCGGGTGCTGGTTGCGGAAGGTGGAACTCGTCGGAGAAGGCGAGGCGACCTTGCTCGCTGACGACCGCGACGACAGCGACGACGAGCGCGGGAAGTCGAGGTCGGCGGCAGAGATGGCGGCCGCCGAGAGCGCCGAGCGGTCCCGCGACGCGCGCTCACTCGCCGTTGAGGAGGTAGCGGAAGCACCAGAGAGCGTACGCGCGAGCGCAGGGGGCTGCCCCCGCGCAAATACGAGCGAGTCGGACGAGCCGCCGTCGCCGGTGCTGCGCGCCGCGTTGCGCCTGCGCCGCCTGTCGCTCGCAGCCGAAGTCGACGTCGAGGCCGAGCTGGTGCTCGCTGCGCTGCCGCTTCGTTTCAGCGGCGGCAGAGCGCCCCACTGCCCTGCCGCCGCGGACGAGCCGTTGGCCGGACGGGGACTGCCGCCTGCGCTCGACGACGACGACGACGAGAAGCTGCGAGTGTGGGTCGGCGGGAGGGGAGGTGGCAAGGGCGGCAGATCGTCTTGCTCGTGGTCGGTCATGGTGAACCGGCTGCCGTCCGTCCGAACGCGAACGCAGGCGGGCGGCGGGGGAGGGTGAGAGTGTCGGGGAGAGAGCGGATACGCTGGGATCACAGGCCCATGCACTGGCAGCTGGTACTCTTGCTTGGCGACTGTTAACGCTGCTGGGCTGGCCCTGCAGGGCGTTGGCGGGGAGAAGGGCGGTCGGCTGCTGATGAGGGGCCGAGTCGAGGTTGGGCAGGCCGTGCGACGCGTTTGGGCAGTCACCGGGGTCCAGTGAACGCGCTCAGGGGTGCACAGAGCTGTTCTGCGCTGGCAGCAGTCCTCCTCGGCTCGAGCGAAGACGAGAGGGAGACGCAGACAGCGATCGTTCGCGGCCGCGCGCTGCAGCCGATGCGCCGCTTTCCTCCTGCCACGCGCACGGATCCTCGCAGTGTCCTTGAAAGATCTCGTAAGGCTACCAAGGGTGTCTGCACTGCACCAGGAGGGCCGGATGAGGCTTGGGCGATATGGTGAGACAGCTTCCTCGTCGCTTCGCCTTGCCGCGTCGGCCCAAGTGGACGTCGGGTCGAGACGGTCGTGTCCAAGTCAGGGGTTCTGCCGCTTCTATGCTCGATGCAGACGGGGACTCTGCCCTGGAGAGAGAGAGGTGCGGAATCGCTCGTTTTCGGTTGGCCGACGCTCCGACGCGCGCTGGGCTGCAGGAGGCAAGCCAGGTTGCCGGGCCCCCGTCGCTCGTCTTTCACGCTCTGGTCCTCCTCCTTACAGCTTGCCATGCTCCGCTCGATCGCCAGGCAGAGCAGTCTCGCTCAGCGCTCAGGCCGCGCCGCCCTCACGTCGTCGTGCGCGGCGCGCTTCCCCTCTTCGTCGCTGTCGTCCGGCACTCGCCCCGCTCGCCCGGTCGTCGCCACCTCCACCGCCGCTCTCGCCGGTCCTCGCACCCATGCACGCGCACTTCACTCGACCCCTAGTCGCGCCCAGGCCGAACCCCTCAACCAGGACATCGAGATCGAGGGCGTCGAGCGCGTCGAGGACGAGTGCGACGTCTGCATCGTCGGTGCCGGACCCGCTGGTCTGAGTGCCGCCATCCAGCTCCAGAAGCTCGCAGAGGAACGCGGCGAAGAGATCCGTGTCGTCGTTCTTGAAAAGGGCGCCGAAGTCGGTGCGTCGTCCACTCTCTCTCTCGCCCCCCACCCCGCGCGTTTCCCTCGGACTGACCTTGGCACACCCTCGCCAACCTGCACAGGCGCACACATCCTCTCCGGTGCCGTCATCGAGCCGCGTGCGCTCGACGAGCTCATCCCCGACTGGAAGGAAAAGGGCGCGCCCCTCAACCAGCCGGCCCTGTCCGACTCGATGCGGTGGCTCACGCCCACGACGTCGTTCCCGATGCCGCACCCGCCCCAGATGGCCAACAAGGGCAACTACATCATCTCGTTGTCGCGCCTGACGCGCTGGCTCGCCGAACAGGCCGAGGAGATGGGCGTCGAGATCTACCCTGGCTTCGCCGGTGCCAAGATCCTCTACACCGAGGACGGCAAGGGCGTGCGCGGGATCCAGACGAACGACATTGGCCTCGGCAAGGACTTCAAGCCCAAGGACTCGTTCGAGCCCGGCATGCAGTTCCTCGCCAAGGTTACGCTCCTCGCCGAAGGGTGCCACGGCTCGTTGTCCAAGCAGGTCCAGCGCAAGTACAACCTCCGCGACGGCAAGGACCCGCAGACGTACGGCCTCGGCGTCAAGGAGGTGTGGAAGGTCAAGCCCGAGAAGCACCAGCCGGGCAAGGTGCAGCACACGCTCGGGTGGCCGCTCGACAACTCGACCTACGGAGGCACGTGGCTGTACCACATGGAGGACGAGATGGTCTCGCTCGGCATCGTCGTCGGACTCGACTACCCCAACCCGTACATCTCGCCGTACAAGGAGCTCCAGGTGCGGCCGCCTCCCTGCGCCTGTCTCTCTCTCACGGCTGGACCCAGTGCTGAACTGACCCCCGCGTTGGCATCACAGCGCCTCAAGCACCACCCGCTGTTCAAGGAGGTGCTCGAGGGAGGCGAGTGCATCGCGTACGGCGCGAGGGCGCTGAACGAGGGCGGCTATCAGTCGATCCCCAAGCTCACGTTCCCTGGCGGTGCCATGATCGGCGACTCGGCCGGCTTCCTCAACGTGCCCAAGATCAAGGGTGGGCCTTTCGGCTTGACCTTGAGTCTGAGCAAACGTTCGCTGACTGCGCGGCCGTTCACAGGCACGCACACGTCGATGAAGTCGGGCATGCTCGCCGCCGAGGCCGCCTTCTCTGCCATCTCGTCGCACAACGCCGCCTCGCCCGACGACTTCCTCCCCTCGTCTCCTCTCGACGTCTCGTCGTACGAGGCCGCGTTCGAAGAGTCGTGGATCGCAAAGGAGCTCAAGGAGGTGCGCAACCTGCGCCCCTCGTTCCACTCCAAGTTGGGCAACTGGGGCGGCATGATGTACTCGGGCGTCGACTCGCTCTTGCTCAAGGGCCGCGTGCCCTGGACGTTCCACCACCCGAGCGAGGACTATGCCGCGACCCGCCCAGCGAGGTGCGCTTGCTCCCTTTCCCGCGCCTCTTCCCCTTCCCTGACCACTCCCCGCTGACCCGCTCTTTCGCCACCCGTGCTCCCTCGACGCCCCCCTCACAGCCAGTTCAAGCCGATCGACTACCCCGCGCCAGACGGCACCCTCTCCTTCGACCTCCTGACCAACCTCTCGCGGTCGGGCACCAACCATGCCGAAGACCAGCCCGTCCACCTCCACATCCCCGCCTCGGAGCGCGCAGCCCACGTCGCGAAGAACGCGGGAGAGTACGCCGGCCTCCTCGGGAGGGTGTGCCCTGCAGGCGTGTACGAGTACCTCGATGTCGAGGAGAACGGCGGAGAGGCCGACGCCGATGGGTTGAGGCTCCAGATCAACTCGCAGAACTGCGTGCACTGCAAGGTACGTGGGGGAACGTTCCCTTGCGGCGGTTGCCGCTCTCCGCGTATCGCTCGGAACTGACGCGTCGTCCCCCTCTCTTCGCGCGATCGCAGACTTGCAGCATCAAGGTGAGCGTTCTCCCCTTCTCTCTCACTCCTCCTCTCAGTGCTGCGATGGTGTCAAGCCACTGCGCTTCGCGCCCGGGGACGGGCGAGCCGCCCTCGCCGGCGGGGCTGGCACGCCCTGCACCGACGGCTGTGCACCTGCCCCCGCTTTATGCGGCCCCAGTTGGTGCCGCAACTGTGCCGTCACATGTGCAGCCGCCGAACAGGCGCGATGAGTGCGGTCGTGGGGCGCGGACGCCGTCGTCGTGGCAACTTTTGCCCCCCTGCGCCGCTTGCTGACGCTCCGTCCTCCCGCGTCCTCCTCCGCAGGTGCCTACGCAGGACATCACGTGGATGGTGCCTCAAGGGGGCGACGGGCCTCAATACCCCGCAGTGGTCTGAGCGAGCCCAGTTCCCTCATGAGTCGTCCTCCAACTCGCCTTCGCGACCCACTCGCCTCCCTCCGGGCCCATGCTGCCCGCCTCTCCCGTGTTGTACCTACCTTCGCCCGAGTCGTTCAACCGCCGTTCTGTCATGCCCACATACACTTGAACTTGCGCTGGAGAGGGAAGGCGGCTGGGAAGGTCACTGGCTGCGGGTGTGGGCTCTGCGCGCTTTCTCTCCGTCTCCTGCACGGCGCTCGCTGTCGAGCTGCTCAACAGTCTCTGCTCAGCGCAGCCCGCAGAGTCGCGCTTTGGCAAGAGGCGCGTGCGCGATCACTTGCGGGTGAGCCCCTGACCGTGTCGCCAGGAGGCGAAGATGACCCTCAACGGAGCTTCTCTCTCTCTCTCTCTCTCTCTCTCTCCTCTCTCTTGCTGTCTCTTGACGGCTTCATCCGCGTCTGACTGACTCCCTAGAGCGGCAGCACTCGCTCCCCGGCCGCCAGGTGCGCCTCTTCTCTCCTCCTCCTTGTCCCGACTGCCCAGGAGCTGATGAAGCCTTTGCCGGCGTCGCAGCGTGTTTCAGCTCCGCGATCCATCCATCATGACTGAGTACAGCGCGCACACGTCCTCCGGCGGACCTCCGGCGACAGCGCATGGGAGGACCCAGGACGAGGTCGGCGGGCTCGGCGAGACGACGAAAGGTGCGAGCGCTGGCTTCACTTTCTCGGACGGTTCTCAAGCTCCAGACTTCTCGACTGACGACGTTCCATCTTGGTTAACCGCAGCCATCCGCTCAGGCGCGCTCGGCGGCTCCTACGGCCCCTACCCTCGCCCCGAGTCGCTTCGCCTCCCGTCCTTCGCGTCGGCCCTCTCTGGCTCATCGACCGCAGCCAACCACTCGAGCTCGCGCAGCACCACGCCCTCGCGCTACACGTCCGACAGCCAGGGGGTGACGTACTCGGCGACGCCGCCCGAGTGCGAGGACGGCAACGAGGTGCTTTCGGTCCCGCAGCTGCCGTACGCACAGCCCGGATCCGCGTCGTCGGCTTCGTCAAGCGTATCAAGTGGGATGCACCTGCCTGCGCTGCGCAGGGGCGTCTCCTCGCCCGCCTCGGCGGTCCACCTCGTTCCCGCCGCGCCCTTCCAAGCCCTCCCTCAGCTCCTGCGCTCCTCGTCCGCCTCGCACCTCTTCCCGCCCATCTCTGCCTCGCACGAACACCTCCTCTGGACCAAGTCGAACGCCTCGCCGGACGACTTCCTGCACGACCCCTCGCCTGCGGTTGATGCCGCGCTCGACGCCCGCCGCTGGAAGCGCCACTCGCTCAGCCGCCTCGCCGACATCTCGACACTTCTCGCTGTGGTCCTCGTCCTCCTCGGGCTCTTCCTCGCCTGGCCCGTCCTCCGCTTTGGCGTCCTCGGATCGTGGAACAACCCCCACAGCGGGACCAGGATCGACCTCGGGTTCAACCTCGGCGGCATCAATTCCAGCGGGAGCGTGCCCCTCATTCCGGGCCTGCCGGGCTTGATTGACACGGACACGCCGCTCGAGGTGTACACTCGCCAGGGCTTCTTCGACGGCGAGACGTACAACCTCGTCTTCTCAGACGAGGCACGTCACCCTTCCCACCTCGTCCATCTCGCTCCCTGCTGCAAGCTTATTGCCCCCGACTCGCGCAGTTTAACGTCGACGGTCGCACCTTCTGGCCCGGCGACGACCCGTGAGCTGCTCGTCGTGCCTCATCGACGTTGCTCCGCGGCGACGAGACTGACCCGATGACGCACAGCTTCTTCGAGGCTGTCGACCTCCACTACGTGCGTACTGCTCGCCATGATTGTTCTCCTGGGCGCACCCACGCTGACTTGCCCGTCGTCGACAGTGGGCCACACAGGGTGCGCTTTCTTCTTGCCCGGTCCCCCTCCGAAACCTCGCTCACTGAGCCCCCGACTGGACACCGGATTTTGCAGACTACGAGTGGTACGATCCGGACGCCATCACAACCAAGGACGGCAAGCTCGTCATTGTGCTCGACCAAGAGCCCTGGAACGGGCTCAACTTTCGCTCGGGCATGCTGCAGTCGTGGAACAAGATGTGGTTCGTCTGCATTCGCTCTCTTCCTCCTCGTACGCTCCCCCTGCCGTCTATTGCGTCGACCAGCTTGCAGAAGCGCACAGCTTTTGGAGAGACGGACGAGCGCGACCGGCCGGGCTGACCTTCGCAAGTTGGGCTCTCTCTCGCTCACACACTTTTCCTCTCCCTCCTCCCTCTTCGTCATGCGCAGCTTCACCGGCGGCTATCTCGAGGTCTCGGCGTCTTTCCCGGGCGACGCCAACACCATGGGCTTCTGGTCCGTCCCGCGCCCATCCTCTCGCCTCGCTATCGAGGTAAGACGTCGCGAAGATTGAACTGATTCCGCGACGGCGCACGCGCAGGCCCGGCGTCT
The DNA here is from genome assembly GCA_006352295.1 of Rhodotorula diobovata. Classification (NCBI taxonomy): domain Eukaryota; kingdom Fungi; phylum Basidiomycota; class Microbotryomycetes; order Sporidiobolales; family Sporidiobolaceae; genus Rhodotorula; species Rhodotorula diobovata. The sequence continues at coordinate 101,080 of SOZI01000030.1, read as the reverse complement.
GGACGCTCGGAAACCTCGGCCGCGCGGGCTACGGCGGTGCGCTCCTTGCAAGCGGCGACCTGCGGCGAGGCGCGTGTCGCTGACCCGTCACGCTCGCACGCCGGCACAGCTTCGGTCGACGGAGTGTGGCCATACAGGCGCGGCCGTCTCGCTGATCAGCTCACGAGAGCGTCTATATTGACCCCATCGTCACGCAACTGCAGCTACTCGACCTGCGACGTCGGCACGCTGCCGAACCAGACCTACCCGGACCGCAGCGGGCCAGACGCCGCTCGCCACAGCGGCTTGAGGGACTACGGCGGGTCGCTCTCCTACGTGCGTCTCACTTGCCTTTGTCTGTGCGCCATGCCGGAGTGTCGCTCATGGCGCGCTCGCAGCTGCCGGGCCAACGCTTCTCGGCGTGCACTTGCGAAGGCGAGGACCACCCGGTGCGCTCACCTTGTTCATTCGCTTCAAGCTCTCTCACTCTCCAACTGACTCTGTCTGGATTGTGCGCAGGGCCCGAATGTCAACGTCGGTCGCGGCGCTCCCGAGATCGACGTGACGGGTGCGGCTCGCCCTCCTCTTGCCCGCGCGGACGCAGCGCACTGACCTCGCCTCTCCCGCGAGCGCAGAGCAGCAGGTCGACTGGCGCCACATTGGCTCGACGTCGCAGTCGATCCAGGTGCGCTTCCCTCGGTGTTCTTGACGCAGGACATCCGTCGCTCACCTCGAACTCGGCGGTGCCTGCAGTTTGCACCGATGGACGCGGGTTATGTATGGAAGAACGAGACGCCGCACTTCACCATCTTCAACAAGACCCGCTCTGTCCAGAACCTCTTCACGGGCGCCGTGTGCGTCTTCGTTCCGCTCTGTCTCGACCGTCCGAGGCTCTCGGGTGCAAGACTGATCCTCCTGCTCTCGCACTCTGCCGTGCAGCTACCAGGAGAGCGCGAGCATCATCTCGTTGACTGATACCACGTCGTACGAGGGCCGCGGCTACACGATTTTCGGCGCGTCTTCCCCTGACTTGTCCCTCTCTCTTGCCTCGCCCGCCCGCTGATTTCACGCCCACGCGCAGGCTTCGAGTACGAGCCCGGCCCGAACGGGACCATTACATGGGCGGTCAACGGCACGCCGACGTGGCAGATCACGGCAGGCGCTATGGGTCCCAACGCGCAGACTGAGATCGGGCAGCGCCTCGTGAGCGAAGAGCCCATGGCAATCAACATCAATCTCGCCATCTCCAAGGTATGTCTCTCGCTCAGTTACCCTGGTGGTTATCGACCGGGAGCTGACGGAGCCTTGCCGCGCTTGAAGGCTTTCCAAGAGCCGAATGTGCGTCTCCTCTTCACTCGCTCACGCTTGCGCGCCCAGTCTGACCACGCCCTCGCGCCGTGGACAGTGGGCCAACCTCACCTTCCCCGGTACGTTCCGCATTGACAGCGTGCGCCTTTGGCAAAAGGGCGAGCCGCGCATCGGCTGCGACCCGCCCGACCACCGTGCGTCATTCCCTGCGCCTATCTACGCAAGGACTTTCCCTCACAGCTCATGGTCTACAGCGACGGCCGCATACATTGCTCGCCACCCCGACATCTACAATAAGTACGCCCTCTCTCGCGCTCGTTCGCCGTGCGGCAGTTTGCTCACGTCTCTCTTTCGCATCCATTTCGCGCACAGCCCCAACTTGACCGTGTTCCCTTCGCCATTCCCTAAGAACCGTCTTTCAGCTGAGACCTGTGCTTAAAACCTTGCCTCGACCTTGCATACCGCATCGCTTGTGTCCCTGACTCGCACTGCTTCGCATGGACCCGCTCAGCTCCTCTCTTGCTTGACTGCGTAGACTCGCCCTGCACGCATCGCATTGACGCAGTTCTTTTTTCCATCGTTGCAATGCTCGAGAGCGGCGCGCTGCAACAGCTCGCGCGCAGAGCCACGGCGCGCTGCGTCGATCCGTCCCGCGCCCTTCCTCTCGCCCCGCTCTCGAGACGGAACGTCACGGGGGTTGAGCTGATCTCGCCACGTAGCACCCGCAGGCGGCGTCTGGACGCTGGGAAACCTCGGCCGCGCGGGCTACGGCGGTCCGGCAAGCCAAACGAAGCCGGAGGCGAGAGCTCACCGACAGCGGGGGACATGATATCGTGTGTGATTCGCAACAGACTACGCGTGATGCTACATGCACTACTGAGCAGGGTACAGAGCCTGAGAGGGAGGCGCAAAGGAGAGACCGATAGTCCGAGACGCCAGCGCCGCCGACTCAGTGCCCCTCCTCTTTCAAGAGCTGGAGGCCGGCGTTGCTCCGCAAGACCGCCATGTTCTGCGCGGACGCGATGTGTTAACGCTCATGCATAGGAAGGTAGAAAGAGCACAGCGAGACGAGCGCGCACCTGCAGCGACACCTTGCCCTTGCCCTTCTTGGCCGTGTTGACCTCGAGGTGCTTGCCACTCATGACGAGCTCGTACTGCTCGCGCGCGAGCGCCCAATCGCCCTTGGCTTGGTACAGACGACCGAGCTCGTAGTCTGCAGGGACGGAGGGGCTCGTCAGTACGGGCGAAGAAGGTGGATCGGTGGAGCGAGCACGACGCACGGGCGAACCAGACGACGTGGTGGTCATGCGAGATGTCGCGGCCGTGTTTGAGGACGTTACTGCATGGGAAAGACAGGTCGGTCACAGGCACGCAGCCGGAGAGAGCGAGAGGTCGACGCACTTGAACGAGATGAGCGCCTGCTCATCCGCTTCGTCGACGGGGATGGGCGACTCTTTCGGGCGAGCGACGACGTGCGGTTCCGGGTGTGCAATGAAGCGCAGGATGATGCCGCGGAGGAGGTGCGCCAGGCAGTAGTCTGTGCGCGGTGATCAGGGAAGTCAGTCGCCGGCTAGCAGACACAAGGAGGGAGGTGGAGGATGAGACGCACCGTCCCAGTATTCGTCGCCGTTTTTGCCGTACTTCTCGGGCTCCTTGACCGCGTGCAGATCGGCGAGGACCTGCGACACCTGGTTGAGGTGCTCCTCGAACAAGACGAAGCGCGGGCTGAGGCCGAGGCAGTTGAGGACGTAGGCGAGCTCGATGCCGGGGAGGGTGAGGCGGTTGCCCTGCGCGACAAACTTGCGGGCGCGACGGGCGACAAACTTCTCGAGCGGGATCGACTTGCCCGCAATGCGCTGCATGAGGTCGGGCACTTGCGCCATCGTCTGGTTGGCCTTGGCCGACTCCATCCCCTCCTCGTACAGCGTCGTCGCCTTGGCGTAGGCGTAGATCGCCTTGGACCAGTTGGACTCTTTGTCGAGGATGTTGAAGCACTCGTAGCCCTTCATCCACGAGCCTTGCGCGAGCGAGACGAGGCCGAGATCCCTGCGGGGGCGGCGCGAACGCGGTCAGACCTCTTTCCTCTATAAAGAGGCCCAAGGAGCTCGGGAGAGCGCACCAGTAGCAGATGTGTCCGAGCTGGATGTACTCGCGCTGCGCCTGGATGGCAAGTCGGAACGACTTGATGGCGTCCTCGAGCATCGTCTCGGTCGAGTGCAAGCGACCCGCGAAATAAAGGAAAAAGATGCTGCGCAGCGGGGCCGCACAAAAGGGGGGTCAGTGATCAGCATTGCGCAAGCCGAGGACGCAGAAGACGCGGACCCAGTCGGGTAGCGGTCGAGGTTGTAGTGCAGGATGTTGGCGGCTGTCGGGACGTCGACGCCGCCGACGCTGCGAGCGAGACGATACTGCAGGTTAGCTACAACCCCCTGCCCAGGGAAGGACTCACGCACGGCAGGTAGTTGGCGATGACGAGGTGGTGCATGAGGAGGACCATGTCACAGACTGAGAGCGGCGAAGATGTCAGCACCGCACGAGGGAGCGAGCACACAGCGAGCAACGCACTGGGCCTCCGGATACCCTCCTTCTCCGGGTCCATGCTGGGCTCCTCGACACGCGCCTTCCATCCGCCAGCCTTCATGAGCGTCGCGAGCGCCCAGTCGCGGTCGCCCGTGAAGCCGAACACCTCCATGATCTTGAGCACCGCCGAGGGAAGCAGCGACAGGATCAGGCTGATCATGCCGTTGCCGAGGCGCACGCCCGAACGGAAGTCCTGGTCGATCGCCGGGTCCTCCTCACCTGGCCCTTGGTACTCCTGGTCGGACGTCTCGACGTACTTGGCGAGAGTGCGGTAGATGGCGTAAGCGTTGCGCATGTTGAGCGCCTCTTTGAGGAACGCCAGGAAGTCGCCCGAGTAGATGATGCCGAGGACGGCCTGTGCGGGCGAGCCAGGTGGAAGTGAGCGGGCTGAGTAGCAGAGGAGTCTACGGGTGCGCACCTTGAGCAGCGTGCACTCGGCGAATACGAGCTCGGCGTGGCGCTGCACGAGCGTCATGGCCTTGATGCTGGCAACCGACGTCGAGCCCTTGGCGATGCTGCCGACGCGCTCGAACAGGCCGTGGTCCTTCTTGCGGAGGAGCTGCGTGATGGTGATCGAGTCCTTGCAGCACTGGATCGCCGCTTCGAGGTCCTCGGGCTCAAACGTGGCGAGCGACTTGATGGCCTGGATGAGCGAGTACCCGACTGAATAGTACAGACGGTGATCGCACGCCGAGAGGCAGATGTCTTCGGCCTCAATCATGCGGGAGGACATGAACAGGTGCCTGCGAGTGTCACACAGATCAGTCACGGCCGTCGAGCGCGAGGAGGAGGAGCGAGCGAGGCGCACATGGCCTTCCAGATGACGGAAATGTCCTCGCGGATGTCGTTCTCGGTGAGTGCGACGTCCTGCGCCGTCAGCTCGGTGAGCTTCTTGCCAATCTTGGTCCGTGGCGTCAGGTCCTCCTCCATCTTGGCGACAGCGAGCCGAGCCGCCTTTGTCTTGCCAGGCTTGAGCGGCTGCGGCGTCGTGCCCCTCACACCCTTGCTGCGTGCGGGCGGCGCGCGCTTCGTCTCGGCCTCGGACGCCGACGAAGTGCCGCCCTTGGCGTCCTCGAACTCGTCGTCGTCGGATGAGCTCGCCGAGCTGAACGAGTCGGCGTCGTCGTCCACGGTGACTGCCGCAACGCCGGCGGCGATTTGGCCCGCGCGAGTCGCCTGGCCCGTCGCAGAGGCATTGCTGGCTGTGCTGCGGCGCCTCGCAGGCTCGGCTGAGCCGATGGGCGCACCCTTGAGAGACGTCGAGCTAGACCTGCGGCGCAGGCTGGGAGGTCGGCCAGTAGAGGGGCTGCTTGCACCGCGGTCGGTCGAGGCGAACGATGCCGCACGGTTGGCCGTGGGCGTAAAGCCGTTTCCGTCGACGGGGACCGAGAGGATGCGCGAGTTTGGCGATGCCGAGTTGACGGGGAAGCGCAGGTCGCCTGGCTTGACCTTGCCAGACGAGGAGGACCTGCACAGGGGAGCTCTCGTCAGTCTACGAAGCGCCCAGGAGCGTCTCAAGAGAACGACGGACTTGGAGAGGACAGAGGTGGCAGACGAGATGTCGCTGCGCGAGAAGGACGAGGTGTCGCTCGCCGACGAGCTCGTGCGTGAGGATGAGCTGCGGAACAGTCCCATCTCTGCTAAGCGTGTGAGTTGTGTAGACCTGGGTGGTGCGGAGAGCAAGGGCGCGAGGAGCCCCCCTCGAACCCGTCGGGGACTTTGGTGTGGGGGCCGGCGACCGGGTCGGCGGGCGGTGGTCTCGCCTTTATTTTCGCTCGACTCGCGCCGCAGCAAAGCCAATTGCTCGCAATTGCCCGCCACGCTATCGCTCACGTGAAACAGGGGGCTCAACGGAGACAGATGATCTACGCTGCAGCCGCCCCGCGGCCAATCTACGCCAGCCCGTATGCCCTGCGCGCATTCCCCTCGAAGACGGCGTCCAGCGCGTCCCCCTCGAGCCCGATACCGGTCAGGCAGTCGAGGTACAGCTGCATCTCGAACGCCCACGCCGCAGACTCGGCCGCCGGGTCGATGCTCGAGCAGTGTACTGCGGCCGGCGAGGTCGAGGTCGGCGGGAGCGTGCACGCCCGGAACATGGGCCAGTCTGGCGGGAGTGACGGAGTGCGTGGACCAGCCAAGGGCAGACGTTTAGAGTGAGAACCTCTCACTGGTCAGCGACGGAAGGGGTCGGACACAGAGTGCAGGATAAAAAGGCGACCCACCAGAACCGATGAGGATCCTCGACTCGCCAAAAGCCTCGATCGCAGGCTCGAGCACCGCACAGATCCTGCTGCGGAGGCGGTCGTACGCCTCGTCCTTGCGCTCGCGTTTGTACTCGCCGGTCCTGAACTCGTCGAACGCGGCCGCGACTGTCTCGCGGTCTGCCGAGTCTAGTAGTGCTGAGAGCTTGAGGTAGACGTTGGGCACGAGTGCGAGCTGGTACAGTGCTTCGATGTAGGCCGTGAGGGTGGCAGAGCGCGGGAAGGAAGGGTCGGCAGTAAGGGGAGGCTTGGCAAAGTGATCTGGGTGCGCGGCGGGCGTGCGAGTCAGCATCGTGTGTACGGAAGGCGTGCAAGCTAGAGAGCAGTGCAGCGACGTTTCGGGCACGCCCGGGACAGCAACGCACCGAGGATGAAGACGGTCTGCTTCCCCGGCTCCTGTCCTTCCCGCACACGCTCGATGGCGTCGATGGCATCCTCGAGAACCTTGCTTCGGCCCGTTTCCTGGTGCGTGACGTCGAGCGTCATGTCGAACGCGTAGCCCTGCTCGCCGAGCCACTTGAGTCCGTCGACAAAGGCGTCACGCTGGAAAAAGCCCGGCGGCGAATCCTGGAGGAGGTAGCGGAACGACTTGACGGGAGCGTAGCCGAGTCGCTCGGCGAGTGCTTGAAGAGAGGGAAGGGCGAGCAGGCGGGAGTGGAAGAGGGACAGGGCTGCTCGGCCGTGATGCACCGGCGCCCATGGGACGAGAGCGAGGAGGGGTACCTTCGAGTCGAGCGCGGCGGAGCAAACACTGCGTGCGGAAGAGCTCAGAAGTGTCCACGGTGCCATCTGGAGACTGAACGAGAAGGCCTACGTCTCGACCTCGTTCAGTGCGGCATCCCAGCCTCCCGTCGACCCGTCAGCGTCGTTGTCGTCGTGCTCGGCCCTGTGGATACGGCAGAAGATCAGCTCTCACCGACGACAAGACAAGAGTCAACAGGAGGACGCACTCTGCCTGAACAAAGACGACGCCCCTGTACTCGCTCTTGCCGCCGCCGACGAGCTGCATGCCCCCCTCGACGACGGCACCGTACGCGTCGAGCTCGTGCGGGCCGCTGAGCTGCGGCAGGCCACCCTCTCGCACGGGCCACTTAATCCTCCCCGTGGCGAGCTGCTCTTGCGTCCAGAGGTGGATGTGCGTGTCGACGAGGCCGTCGGGGTGGTTTCGGCGTGAGGGAGTGGGGGGAGCTTGGAACGCGCGCAGGTCGAGCTTGGGCGGGGCGCGCTTGCCCTGCTGCATCCGAGGAGCTTGCATTGGAGCGATGTGTCGTCAAGAGCAGTGCTCAACGTGAGGGTGGAGAGCGAGCTTCTGGTCGAGGTCGGAGCGACACTCGCACCGACAGAGTTGATCCTGAACGCCTCGCGCACGCGCGCCCAGCGGAGCTGTAACCAGCTTCGCAGCTTGCTGGACTCGTTCCAGCCCACCATGCAGCGAGGGCCGCCCGCCCAACGCCATGGTCGCCAATCCTCGCCGCCTCGCCGCTTCTGGGCCCTCCGAGCCTGATGAGGCCACGCCCTCGCTAGACGACAGGGGATTGCGGAGACGTGGGGGAGCTGGGCTGTCCACGCCGAGGCTCTGACAGTGCCGGTACACAGCAGCTTGCAGCTGATCAGCGGTGCGGTGCGCTGTGCGGACTCTGCTCGTCCGGTCCCCACCTCGAGAGACGGCGCTCCTGTCTCCGTTGGCGCCATTCTGGCTCTCGGCCGGGCACTGAAACGGCGCTAGTGCGGCACATCGTTGCGGCGTCTACACGGTCACAGTGCGCGCGCTGCGGGCCGCCCTCCTGCCGACCCGCCGGCTGCGCTCTTAGTTTTCCGCCGCCGCCCCTTCCGCAGACTCGGAGGTGGGGGGCTCGCTCAGAGTCCCCGCTGCTGCTGTTGCTTTGGCTTCACTCTCGTCCCAGCAGTTCCTCCCATCAGCCGCCATGCACCTTCCCACATCATCGCTTGCTGCCCTCTTCGCGACGTGGGTCCTCGCCTCGGGGGCCTGTGCCGCTCCCGCTTCCTCTGCCAAGCACGACGTCGACGGCGCACCTGTCGTTGACCTCGGCAAGTACGGCAAGTGGAAGGGCACGGTGCAGAACAACGGGACCGTCCACAGCTGGAAAGGTGCGCGTTCTGTTCCTCTCCGGCAGGGCTCTTCTTGACGCGCTTTGACGGGGACCGGCTCGCAGCCATTCCGTACGCCGCTCCTCCCGTCGGCGATCTGCGCTTCAAGGCTCCTCGTGCCCTGCCCGCCCAGAACAGCACCGTCCAGGACGTGTCCGCCGACTTTGACGGGCACATCACCGCGTGCGTCCAGTTCGGGACGACGTCGTTTGTCGGCGTCAACGCCTCACCTGGCACAGAGGACTGCCTGAAGGTGCGTTCCCTTCTGCACAGGCCATCGTTGAGCCGCCCTCACTGCACCGCCCATGCAGCTCTGGATCTGGGCGCCGGCCGGCGCAAAGAAGGGCGACAAGCTGCCGGTTCATGTCTACACGCAGTGCGTCTTGATTCTCCTGCGCCACTCGCTGCACGCTTTTCCCACGCTGACGCTCCTTGGCGAACAGCGGCGGCGGCATGCAGAACTCGCAGTCCCCGAACAATGATTTTTCCGACTGGGTCGGTCAAGACCGGGGCTTCATCGCCGTCAACGCCAACTACCGACTTGGCCTGTCAGTGAGAAGTCGCTCCTTGACACGGTAATCGCGCTCATTCGCGGCGCTGGTACCTGCGCATACAGGCTCGGCAACTGGAACAGCATCGCCTCGCGCTACGAAGACGAGCCTGGCAATCTTGGCCTCCTCGATGGACGCTTCGCTGTCGACTGGGTCAAGGAGAACATTGCCGTGCGTCCGTCTCTCGCTGCTTCACTGAGCCGCCCGGGACTGACTCCCCGCCGACAACGTCACAGGCATTCGGCGGCGACCCAAAGAACATCGCCATTGCCGGACAGAGCGGTGGGGGCGGCATCATCATGTCGCAGCTCGTGCTGTACGACGGCAAGAGGACCAATTACCAGAAGGCCATCCCGCGTAGCAACCAGAACTACGCCGCGTACAAGATCGAGGAGCTCACGGTGCGTGATCGCGCGAGCACCGAGCACCCTCGACCTTCCCAAGCGCCATTGACCCGTTCTGCACCCACAGACCCGCAACGACGCCTTTGCGCGGCTCGTCAACTGCACCGACTCGGGCTCGACCAAGGACGGAGCGATGAAGCAGCTCGCGTGCATGCGCAATGTCTCTGCCGAGGACATCCGCCTCGCAGCGCTCGATTTTGCCAAGACGACGCAGGACAACGGGTGCTCGCAGCTCTCCTGTTCTGCAGAAGTCGACGCGGCTGACAAGAAACACATGCAGCTTTGACTGGCCCGGTTGGGTCCCCGCGGTCGACGGCAAGACGCTCACCGATCAGCCGATTCGACTTTTCAACCGAGGCAAGGTCGCCAAGGTTCCCGTCATTAGTACGCCTTACGTCTTTTGATCAGAAGGCCTTGACGCATCCTGACCAGCTACGCTGCCCACAGCCGGCGACGTGACCAACGAGATGGGGCAGCTCCGCCCGCACCCGTCGACCAACTTCACTTCGACGGTCGGACCAGGGATCACCTCCGAGCTGCTCAACGAACTCGAGCGCATCTACCCCGCCCCGATCGCGAACGCGTCGGCCGACACGAACACCTACGCGACGGACGACACGCGCGGCTGGGCGCTCGCCAACGACTACACGTTCAACTCGGCAGGCTTTGCGGTTGCCCAGGCGGCGAAGAAGGCAGGGGTCGGAAGCTGGTACTATCGCTTCAACGCGCCTCAGACCGAGCGGTACCCGGCCTATTACGGCGCGAGTCACTCGGCCGACAACTGGGTCCGTCGCACGCTCGCTGCGACTTCCTCCGCGCCTCGCTGACAGTTTTGCTTTGACACATTGCAGCATCTCCAGAACGCGACGAGCACGATGAATGCGACTGAAGCGGCGGTCGCTTACGAGTGCGCCCCTTCCTTTCGTCGAGGGCTGGTCGACCTCCTCCTGACTTGTGTCCTCTGAGCAGATGGCGTGCTTATCTCGCGAGCTTCCTCAAGTACGACAAGTGTGTCTCGAGTCCACTTCCATCAGATCTTGAGCACCGCGCTGACGCAGCCTCCTCGACTCCGCCGTCCCTCGTCCCTCTCTCCTCGTCCTCATCGGCATTTGCCCCCTCTCGACCCTCCCGCCTCGCATTATGCTCGTCTATACCTCGCTCTACGCTGCGCTTGTCCTCCGAAGCCCCAACAAGGCACGCCTCGACTCGGCTCCCGAGTGGCTCGAGACGTCGACGACTTTCCGCTTTGCGCCCCGCCTAGTCGTTCAGCAGCAACTCGCTTCCGGCGCAAACCTCTCGGCTCCGACGACGACGGGCATGGAGGTCGTGCCGGTCAGCGAGTACGACCGGCTGCGGCTGTGGACGAGCGAGGAAGTCATTTCGGCGACGAGGCAGTGAGCGAGTGGCGGACCGGGTGCGGCCTAAGGTTGGAGCGACGAGAGGACGCAGTGCAAGGACTTTTGTGACGGAAAAACAGGTGCATTCTCTCTCGCTCGTCACAGAGAGAGGGGGGACGCGAGGGAAGAGGACTGAACGCACTTTCACGTGCGCCCGCCTCACGACGCCGCGCTTCCTTTCGTGCGGTTCTCGCGCCGCACATACGCAGCTCAATGGGCTCGTATAGGCTAGCCGGAGCCTGGGGAAGGAGCACGCGCGGCCAAATTGACATGCCGCTTTCGGCCGTCGGCCGCGAGGCTGCCCGCCTCCTCAGAAGAGCGGTCGCCCTCCGCGCGCTTCAGCTCCTGATTCTTCGCCGTGCGCGCGCGCATCTGTCCGCTCTCGTGCCGTTACAAGCCCACGCTGCACGTCGCCGGCACTCCCAGGCCGCCTGAGCTGCACTCACCCGTGTTCATCCCCACGCCCGCCGCCTCCGACTCGCCGAGTCTCCCTTGCCGACTCTGAGCACCGACGGCGCCGTGAGCTCACTCGAGCCCCCGTCAAGGCAATGTCCGACTTCTCGTCTGCGCCCAGTGCAACAGGTGCGCCCTCTGTGTATCTCTTCCTTGCTTCCTCGACGCGTTGGCTCGCTCCTCGTCGTCGTCGCGACGCCATGGCTGACCTCTCCCCCTGGCCTGTTGCCCCGCCGCAGAGCTCCCCGAGCTGTACGACTACCTCGCGAAACTGATCATCATCGGTCCGTTCAGCTCGTCACACGCCCCGCGCTGTCGAGACCGTCACGCCGTGTCCGCGAGGGGGGCTGTGCACCTGCTAATCTCTCGTTCTGACAGGCGACTCGGGCACCGGTAAGAGCAGTTTGCTGCACTACTTCCTCAATGACAAGAGTGAGCCCCCTACAGCCGCCCATGTCGCTCGGCCGCGTTGACCTAACCCGGGCGACCTCTCACAGTCCGGGATCCGTCGCCGCACACAATCGGCGTCGAGTTTGCCTCGACCTTGATGCGCCTTCCGTCATCCTTGCCGTCTTCAGGCGGGGCACCAGGCGCGCCGTCAAGCAAGACGTTGAAAGTGCAGTGCTGGGACTCGGCGGGGCAAGAGAGGTTCCGGTCCGTCACCCGCAACTATTACCGTGGAGCGTGCGGCGCTGTCGTCGTGTACGACGTGACGAGGTGCGCTTCTCCTGTGCGCCGATGTACCGCCCTCATGCGCTGACGAAACGGCTCTCCCTCCCGCGTCACGCCCACAGCCGACGGTCGTTCGAAGCGCTGGAGAGCTGGCTCTCCGATGCACGGGCGCTCGCCTCTCCTGAGCTGGAAGTGGTCGTCGTGGGGAACAAGATGGACCAGGAGGAGTATCGCCAGGTGTCGTATCTCGAGGGGAGCCGGTGGGCGCAGGAGCACGGCGCGCTCTTCGTCGAGACGTCAAGCAGGACGGGCGAGAACGTCGAGCAGGTCCGCGGTCTCTCTCCTCCCTAACCCTGTTCTGCTTGACCCTGACGTCAGCTGTTGCCCCCGTCCTCTCCTCCCTCCAGCCCTTCATCCTCCTCGCGCGCGCCATTCTCCTCGCGGTCGAGTCGGGCAAGCTCGATCCAGACAAGGCAGGGTCGGGCGTCTCGTACGGCGAACGGGCTCTGCGACGCATCTCGAGCTGGAACGGGAGCTTGAACGGCAGCGGTGGCGGCAAGGGCAAATTGCTCGGCGGCAAGTGTTGCTAGCCCTGGCCTGACTGGGCCCGGCCCGCGAACGGAACCAGCTCCTCCCCTTAATCTGACTCCTTATTCGCATCACTGTCTTCCCTCTGTAGCTGGACTCTGTATTGTCGCAAGGCGGAGGCGCACTTAAGGTCCTCTCGAGGCATGGGCGAGCTTGCAGGGCGCGCTCACAGGCTTCGTCTCGTGCGTCGACAAATTGTATCATGTCATCATAGGACATACCATGCCCATGCAGGGCTCGCTTGGGAGCGAATGAGTAGTCGCCTTTGGACTCGGCGCGAGCACGCCGAGGCGTGCTGTTTGCCGTCCCCCTCCTCCTCCTCTCACCTCACCGCCGTCCCTCTCGAGGATGTCGAAGCGCACCCGCAAGCCCACGATTCGCGCCATCGAGGCCGCCCAGACGGCCCTGCACCTGCGCAACGCGCCCCAGCCGGTCAAGGCCCCCTCGCAATCGTCCACCCCCCGCCATGCCTCCCCCGCCTCGAGCGTCACCTCGGCGGGTGCAGCGGCCGCACCGGTCAAGCGCAACGGCCGCGCTGTCAACGCTCGTGGGGCGCAGGCGGTCGCGCGCGAGCAGGCTAGGAACCAGGCCATGCTGCCCGAGGACGAGGACGAAGGGGAGGACAGCGCCAACGCGGACGACGACTTCGGGATGCAGCAAGCGCCCCAGCAAGACATGACTCTGTGTACGTCGCAGCATCTCTAACCGCTCGTGCGCCTTTGTCATGCGGCGGTCGTGCTGACCGCGCTCCCCCCGTTCGGCGCAGACTGCATCTGCCTGGGCTACGACACGGGGGAACAGCCTATGATTCAGTGCGAGCACTGCAGCAACTGGTGAGTTTCCGCCGTCTCATCGCATCCCTGCGCTCGAGGAGTGAGAGCTGACCAAACCTCCCACTTGCCCTGCTTGCTTCCCGCCTCGTCTCTCGCTCTGACTCGGTCGCTCGCTCGCCTCGGCTTTGCTCGTCCAGGTTCCACTTCTCGTGTGTCGGACTCAACGATGAGATTGCGGCCAAGATCGAGGCCTACTCGTGCGACATGTGTGAGCAGATGGGCATGGGTGCCACGCGCCGTGAGTCGGCTCGTTTCCCTCTCGTCTCGCAGCCTGGTCGTGCGCGCGCAGTTCCGCTCGGCAGGCACGAGGTGGACCGGCTGGTGGCATGTCGGAATCGGTGGACGGTGGGGGCATTCGTTGCAGCGGCGAGAGACGTGGCCGCCCTTCGAGCCTGCGCTGCGCGCCTCCAGGCCTCTGCGACAGCGTCAGGCTTCGCCTGCGCAGCTGCTCGCCTGCCCATAGCGCACGACCGCGCGCCACAGCTCCGGCTAGATCCGTCGCACGCGTCTCCCCTCTCCCGAGTAGCGCCCCTCCCCTACTCCACGCTCCTCCCCCACCGCGACCCTCACGCGCCGCCGCCACCGCTCTGCAATGCCGTGCGCGCCCGCCCACCGTTTGCACAGCCAGCCTAGTCGTCCCCTCTCCACCTTGATCCCGAGTCGTCAGCCCTGCCAGTTGACGAGACTGGGAGATTGGTCGAGCGAGCCGGATGATGGGCCAGCGCGCGGGCTGTGGGCGGCGCGGGGGACTGCGGGCAGGCATGCGTGCGGTGGAGGTGGCCTTGCGGTGCTGTTGCAGGCACCAGACTAGCCCAGCATTTGCCGTTGCAGGCTTCAGGGTGGTGGGGGCGGAGGCAAGGCGCGCGACACGGGTCGTGGGAAGGCGGGGGGCCGGGGCGCGCCTCCCCTCGAGTGCCGACCGCGCTCGCCCCTCGCCCCTTGCTTGCCTCGAACACCCACTCACACGCAATGCCTCATGGCGCCTTTCGCTGACACCTTTTTGCCCGTCTCTCGCAGTGCTCGCCGACGCCGGCGTCGGCGCAAGCTCGTCGATCGCCTTTTACGCCGGCGCCAACGAGGACTTTGAGGACGCGCCGTCGGACGAAGGCCCCTCGGATGACGAGGCGGACGAGACCGTCGAGGAGGGTCAAGACGAGGACGATGAGGACGAAGACGAGGACGCAGGCGCCGAGGTCAAGAAGGCGCGATCGCAGAAGAAGCGCAAGACGGCGGCGCGCGGGACGAAGCGCAAGTCGGAGCTCGCCTCCTCCGACGACGACTATGACGGCGAGATGGCCGACGACGCCGTGCCAAAGAAGAAGAAGGTTTGTGCTGGTGATACGGCTGTTTGTGAAGTGAGCTACTGGCTAACCCGCGACGAATCACAGCGCCCGACCAAACCCGCCGCACGCCGCGCGTCGACTCAGGACGTCAAGCCGTCTACCTCCGGTCCCGCTGCATCCGTGCCTCAGTCCGACAAGACGCGCACGCACGTCGTCAAGCAGCTCACGACCATCTTCTCGTCCATCTTCTCCGCGGCAGCCGGCGGCAGCGACGGCGACTCTGGCTCGGCCGGCATCGAGGTCCGCTCCGCCGCGTTTGCCGAGGAGGTCGAGGTCGAGCTCTTCGAGGGCTTCGCCGAAGTCGACGACAAGGGCGTGCGAGGCCCGCGCGCCAAGTACGTCTCCAAGTTCAGGTCGCTTCACTTCAACCTCAAGTCGAACGCCTACTTGCGCTCGCGCGTGGCCAACAACGAGCTCGGCGCTGGCAAGCTCATCCACCTGTCGGCCGAGGACCTCCAGACGCCCGAGCTGCGCGCCATGGCCGAGAGCGTCCGCGCTGCGAGCCTCCGCAACTCGGTCAAGGAGGTGCTCGCGGCGCCCACGGCCAAGCGAACGCACAAGGGCGAGGAGGAGATCGACAACGAGGCGTCGCGTATCATTGCGGCTGAGCAGGCCGAGCGCGCCAAGGAGGAGAGGGACAAGATGGAGGTCGCTCAACAGAAGAAGAAGGACGAGCGCGACCACGCCGCCGCCGCACTCCAGTCGCCGCTCGACGCCGCCTTCGCCGACTCGCCCTACGCGGCGGCCGGTTCGCCGCCGCGCAGTCAGTCTCCCGGACTGTCGAGGGACTCGCCTGCCGCTCCGGTCCGTGCGCGCGGGTCTCTCGTCCCGGATGGCTCGCCCGTCCCCGCCACACACGACGAGGGTACCCCGACCGGTCACGGGTCTCCCGGCTCGCCGCAACAAGCTGGCTCACCCGTGCCGTCCGCCAAGTCGCGCCACAGCGCGTCCAACTTTGACATGTCGTCGATCTGGACCAAGGCCAAGGCCGCCTCGCCGCCTGTCAACGCGGAAGAGGCACCTGCTGCCGCTAGCGAGGAGCCTGCTCCGCAGTCGGACGACCCCTTTGGCCTCGACGCGGCCAGGGCGGCCGAGAGCGGCGACGACGACTTCGAGGACGAGCTATTCCGCGATCCTGGGGCGTCCCCGCGCAAAGCCAGGCCTGCCGCGTCCAGGACGCCTGCCCTCGACGAGCTGCCGCCGATCTGGGCTGGTGACTTTATTGTCCCCGAAGAGGGAGGCTTCCCCACCTTCGCCGTGCAGCTCGGCGGTCGCCCGCTTGGCACAGCGCAGGAGACGTGGCGGCAGCTCCTGCCGAAGGGGCTCACGACTGCCGGTCGAGTGCCGACAGCGACAGCCAAGAAGTACCTCATCGACTGCTCACTCGCGCCGACGCGCGAGCTCGTCATCCTCGCGCTCCTGCCCGACCTGACGGGCCCGTCCGCGAGCTTCCCGCACAAGCCTGCGCGCGATAGCTGCCTCGCGAAGCACCAGCACATCGTCGACCAGTACGTCCGGCGTGACCGCGTCGGCGTCGTTCAGCCGCCAAGGGAGCTCGGCAAGCTCGTCAAGGACATCTACGTCGTGCCGCTGCGCAAGGGCGACGACATTCCTGACTATGTCGAGCTGGCCGACGAGCACGTCGTGCCGCCGTCGCGCGAACGCCAGAACGACCTCATCCTCGCCATCCTCGTCGTGCAGAAGGGCGTCCTCCCGACCGTCAAGCCCAGCCCGCTGCCGGCGGCGGATGCTCCTCCTGCGCCCTCGGCACCTCCTTCCGCCGCGGGAGCGCCTGCGCCTTTCTCCGCCGCCCCGCCGCCTTTCCCGGCTCCGCCCCCGTCCTTCCCTTCCTCGTTCGGCGCTTCCCCTTTCCCTCCCCAGCCTCCTCCGCCTCCACCGACGCAGCTGCCCTACTCGCCCGCGCACGTCGGATACGGCAGCCCCGTCCCTCCCGCTCAGCCGTCCTTTGGCTCGCCTCCTCCGCCCCCTCCCGGACCAGCCGCAGCCCCCGGGTTCGACCCCGCTGCGATGCAGTCGCTGCTCGCGCAAGTCAACCCCGAGACGCTCAACTCGCTCCTCGCCAACCCGAGCCTCCTGAGCGGGCTGCCTGGCTTCGGTGGGCCGGGCGCGCAGGGACCCCCGCCTCCGCAGCAGAGTCCGCCCGCTGCGCCGCGCGGCCCTGCCGTGCACCCTTCGCGCCTGGCGCTGCTCGGCGGGGCGCCTCCGACGGGCCCTGCGGCGATGCAGCAGCAGCCTGCGCCCGCGCCGTATGGCAATGCACAGAGCGATGGTGGATGGGGCACTTGGCAACGAGGAGCGGGAGGCCAGGGGTACAGCCCGCCGCCGCCGCCGCCTGGAGGAGGAAAGTACGGTTACTGAGGAGCTGTCGAGCGCGCTTCCCCTCTCTTCTCTCTCTCTGTGCCTGTGTGTCTAGTTGGATCATCTGTGCGGACTAGTTGGACCTGCGATTCCAGTTGTACGCTGTCGAGCTACTTTGACTGGGTCGATGTCAACGTCGAGCTATAGCTACAGGCAAGTCGCTGGCTTTCGCGAGTGCCTTCCGAGTGAGCTTAGCGACAGCCAATGTATTCACTGCTTCACTGCGTTGCTTGGAGGGAGAAGGCTGCCGGGCGAAAGCAAGTCGCGGGTGCGGACCGCGGACTCCGCGGCGGCTGCGAGCCGTGCGACTTGAAGTGATCGAGATGCGGCGCGCCTCATCCTCTCATCCAGCCTGGCCTCAGCCCCTCCCACGCTTCGCTCTCCTAGCCTTGCGCTTGCACAAGACCATGTCGAGCGGCAGGTACCGCGCCCTCGACGCGATCTCGGCTGCGAGCGCGCCGTCACCCTCGCCGCTCGCACGAGTCCACTCGCTCATCTCGTCACCATCGCCCTTGTCGACGCTGCGCTCCCTGGTCGCGGGAGGCTCGTCCAGACGGACGCTGGCACTCGTCGTCGGGGCTGTGGGCGGGCTCCTCGTCGTCTTCGCCGTCGTCCATAGAGGGCAGGCGCATGGTCTCGTTGCAGGCTTGTCGTCGGGACGAGGGCGGTATGGCGCCGCGAGAGCGTACGGAGACATGCTCGCGAGGAACTTGCGAAACCAGGAGCCTCAAACGGCCTTGAGCGAGCAGATGCGGGACGGCGTCGACTTTCTGACGGGCATGCTGTTCGGCGGGCGAGTCCTGGTTGCGTTTCCTCTTACCCTTTGCGCCATCAAGCTGACTTGCGCCTCGACCTGACAGGCAGTCGAACCAACTCCTCGCCCTCATCAACCTTCTCTTCCTCGGCAAAGAACTCGGCCGGACCGTCATCGTCCCGCCCTTGACCGCCATCCACTTTGGGGGCCAGCACCGGCCGTTCCACCTCGTCTACGATCTGCCGAGGTTCCACTTGCTTACCGGCGTGCAGGCAATCCCGATGTCTCTCTTCAAGACTCCTGGCGACCCGGACAACGTGGAAGAGCGTGTCGTGCGTGCCTGTGTTCTCTCTCCTCACCGTCTCCTCGCTCACGTCCACCCTTCCACAGACTTGCTGGTCTCTGATGGAAAAATATACCGGCGCCGTCAACGCGCACGCGATCGAGACGGGCCTCGAAGAGCACGGCCTCTACACGGACTTCTGGGCAGTGCCCGCCTTTCGCCGGTCGAGCGAGGGCGCCGTCCTCGAGGTCGGACCAATCATCGACTTCCTTCGGAACCGCACTGCCCAGCTCGACTGGGTCGAGACGACTCGCAGGGAGCTCTTGCCGCAGAAGCCGCTGCCCAAAGGCGTAGACGCGGCGAGCGTTGACCCCGAGAACAACCTCAAGCCGTTCTTCGATCCTCTGCACGGCGTCCCGCCCACCGAGGACGAGCAGCTCATGTGCGTCGACGCGACGTTCTACATTGGCGACTCGGTACCCCCACCGCCTTACCCGCAACACGTGCCGCTCGACCCATGGCGCGTCGGCAGGGCGTGGAAAGAGGTCGGCCAGCACCTGCACTGGTTGCCTGAGGTCCAAGAATACGCCGATGAGTACCTCCAGGGCATGTTTGGCGTCAAGCGCACCAAGGACATCCCACCATTCATCTCGGTGCACGTGTACGTCGCCGCGTCCTTGTGCTCTTCGCAAGCAGCTCACGCCGACTGCGCCTTCTCTTCGCGCAGCCGTCGAGGCGACTTCAAGGACTTTCACGGGAACACCTTCACGCCCCTTTCGAGCTACGTCGCCGCCGTTGAAGACGTGCGCTCGAGGTTGCAGGACCGACTCGACCACCCGCCGTCGCCCGCCGAGCGCGAGGGCAGGCCGCCGCTCGAGCGATTCGCGGTGCCGCCGAGCGAGTACGCCGTCGTCGCGACGACAGACGAACAGCCCGGCTCGGACCTCTTCGCCGAGCTAGACAAGCTGGGTTGGCATGTCGTCGACCACGGCGAGATGCGCACGGCCGAACGGCTCGGCGAGTGGTACCCGTCGATGCTCGACGGCGAGATCCTCTCGCGCGGCCAAGGGTTCGTCGGGACGCAGTGGTCTACCTTCTCGATGCTGAGCGGCAACCGAGTCGAGTAGTGCGTCGTGCTTTCCTCCCCTCTCTGTCCCTCGGCTTGGCTCACCCTCGCACCGTCTTTTGCAGCTGGCGAGGCGGCATTCAGGTCGTCGCCAATCCGCGATCAGGAGTTTGAGGAGCGTGTGCTGAGTCGCTCTCTGTTGTATCAGTGCATCCACACGCGCGTGAATAGCTCCGATTCCGCTCCGCGAGTCAGGACCTTCGCAAGTCACCCTGGGCGCTCCTCGCCTGCCTGATGCTCGCTCTGCGTCCTAGCGAGCGCTGAACATGCTCACGGTACTTGTCCGAGCGTGCCTGCCCCGACTGTGCGCTCGTTCGTGCCCTGTGACCGAGCCGAGGTCCGAGCGCCCCGCCGCCTTGGCCCCTACCGGAGGGTCATCGCCTTTCGCCTCTTTCCTTCCTCCCCCTCACTTGACCTCACCCTCGCCTCGCCTCGGAGCACCACCATGACCAACGCTCACGTGTCTGACGCCCCCGTGCTCCCCTTCACCGCCTGGTACGGCTTGCCGCAAGGGCGCGCGACCTGCTCCCTCACGGCCTTCTCGCCTCCGTCGCTCGACATTCCCGAGTCGCGCTCGCTCCACCCAGCCACGGACAAAGTGTGAGCATCGTGCTCGCGTCAATCTGTGTCGGCTCCGCCCACCTCTGTTGACCTGCCGCCCTGCTCTCTGCTCTCCCACAGCAACCGCTGTCCGGACCTGGTTTTCCTCGTCCGCCACTCCTCGACGGGCAAGACGGCGCTGTTCGACCTCGGACTGGCGCCCAAGTGGTCCGAGACCGTCTCGGGAGAGCACGCGAGCTCGTACGACGAGACCTTCGCGCCGCGCGTCGAGGCTGGCTTGGACGAAGTGCTCGCCAACGCGGGCGTCAAGGCGGACGAAGTCGACACGGTCGTGCTCTCCCGTGCGTCCTCCTCGTCACCTGTCTGTCAATCTTGAGCCCCTCGTCCCGGACGCTGACAGGGCCAGCGCAGACCACCACCTGGGTCACACGGGCAACGTCTCGCTCTTCCCCCGCGCTCGCATCGTCGTCGGCCCGCCAGCCAAGGACGAGATCCCTTCCCTCGACTTCCTCGGCCCCCGCGTGCATGAGCTCAGCTGGCACCACTCGCCGACGCGCATCGCGACGTTCGAGCACTCGCACGACGTGTGGGGCGACGGATCCCTCCTCGTCGTCCCCCTCCCGGGCCACACGGCAGGGCACGTCGGCGCCCTCGTCCGCACGCAGCCCCCCAGCGAGGACTCCGACGGCGAGTACGTCCTCCTCGCCGCCGACGCGGCGCACCACCCTGCGCTGCTGCGTGACCCGCGCGCCAACGAGCCGAGGTACTCGATCGGGCGCTGGCGCCACGTCGACGAGCCCGTGAGCGTGTTGCCGCGCCACTCGATGCACGACGACTATGTCCAGGCCGAGCAGACGCTCGAGCGCGTCAAGGCGCTCGCGAGGCGCGAGGAGGTCATGATTGTTGTTGCGCACGACTTTGCTGCGTGGGGGCGCTGGGGTGGGTGGCACAGGGGGCTCGAGGGCGTCGAGCTCGGCGAGTGGAAGAAGAAGGGGATGAAGACGCAGTGAGGGGTTGGTGGGAGGCAAGGGCAGGGGAGCGGGGCGCTTGAGAAGGAGGGCTCGGTCGCTTGTCGGAACACCGCTTGTCGCGCGCTCTCTCCTCTCGGGCGGCCACGAGAGGAACAGTGCGATAAGATAGTCTTGTGCACAATGCCCCGTCTAGACTGGCCCCTGTCTCCCCTCAGGCCTTCATCGCCTCCTGCGCCCTCGCGAGCTCCTCCCTGACGCGCTCCTTGACGTCAACGGCCTTCTGCACCCCGCGCAGGTACACCCACCGCTCCTGCCCAACGAGCTTGAGGTACAGGAAGTCGGGGAAGTGCGTCGCGAGGAACGAGACGGCTTGCGAGGCTTCGTCTGCGCGGGCGGGCGAACGGGGCGTCAGCGGTCGAGCGAGAGGAGCTTTGCGAGCAAGGGAGAGTGAGAAACGGACCGAAACCAATGTTGAGCAGCGGGCTGTTGGCCACGGCCGTGCACACCTCCTCGAGGGGCGTCGGCCTCCCAGCGCACCGCATCGCGACGACGTCGGCTACCGAGCCGAGGCGCGACAGCATGGCGTTGCGCTTGTGCTGCTCAAACGGCGTCACGGGGGTGTCCTCGCTCGGGGTAGGAGCAGATACGTCGCCGTGACGCTTGAGGGAGCGCTTCGAGGGGGACGACTCGCCAGACGAGAGGGCCGAAAACGAGCTGTGGTACGCCGACTGTTGCTGCGCCGTCTGCTTGGCCTGGATCTGCGCAGGGTGTGGATCGCGAGGCGGGGTCAGTGACACAGCGCACGAGGAACGGGACAGGAGAAGCCAGTCACGACGCACCCGCTCGCGTCGCGCGGCCGCACGGTCCGCGGCGCTGCCGGCCTTGGTGCCTCTTCCGACAGGCTTGCCCTGCAGCAGCGCGCCGACAAAGTCGCCCGGGCTCGCGACGGGCAGGTCGGCTGGCGGGCCGAGGAGCGTAGAGATCGGGGCCGAGCGCTTCTTGGTCGGCGAGGGGGTCGAGGTCGAGGGGACGGCGGTCACTGCGGGAGCGAGGAGCGGCAGGGCGGCGAGAGGGACGCCGCCGGTCGTGCTGAACGACGCGGTCGTCGTCGTGAAGTGCAGGTCGCTGTCTTCGTCGGCGGCGGCCTGCATGGTGAGGTCGAGGGGTCAGCTCGACGGTTGCGCAACGGTCCCGGGAACGAGAGACGCAGAGACGGACCTCGCCCTCCTCGCGCTTGACAACAACCTGCCTCTCGCTCCACCTCCTCAGCCTCCTCTCCATCTCGACCCTGCGCGCCTCCTTGCCCTGCGTCCACAGCGCGACGATGCTCATCCCCTCCCTCCCCTTGCCCACGCTGCTCGGACTCGGCGGCGCCTGGTCCCTCGTCCGCGCCGCCCGCCCGGGACTGACGAGCTCAAACTTGGGCAGCTGCGGGTTGGCGCGCACAGAGACGCTGATCCCGACGCCGTACGTCTGCGCGACCCTCCCCGGCGCAGCGGCCGCGGCCGTCCGCGCGCGCGACACGACGAACCCGAGCCCGCCGACCTCGTTGTCCGCGGCCGCGGCGGGGTTCGCACGCGGGGCGTCGTCGGCGCCCTGCCACGCCCAGACGAGCCTCCGCAGCTCGTCCTCGCCGAAGCGCTTGCCCGTCGACTCGAGCATGCGCGACAGCGTCGCGAGGTCGACCAGGTTGGGCATGCGCACCGTCGCCGTCGCGTCGTCTCCGCTGTCGCTCACGTCTGAGAGGGTCGACGCGAGGGACGAGCCGGAGCCGGAGGTCGAGAGGTGCAGGATGAGGGCGCGCTCGACGGCGCTGTGCAGGGCGAGGAGGGCCGCGAGAGGCGCGGGAAGCGGGGCGGTCGTGGAGGCGCGCTGCCGCGGGGAGGGCTGCAGCGCGAAGGGGAAGCCGAGTGGGGCGGAGGAGGAGGAGGAGGTTGACGGTGAGGGGGAGGTCAGGCCGAGGGGGAACGCGGGCCGCGGAGGAGGGGTGACGGCCCGGTGAGGGCGTGTGCGCTGCGGCGTCGACGCAGCCGAGAGGGCCGGCTTCCTCGCACCGCGCACATCCTCCTCGTCGCTGCTGTCGAAAGTGAGCAGCCGGCTCGCCCCCTTTGCCTTGCCCTTGCCCTTCGCCCCAGGGCTGCTCATCGTCTCCTTTGCCCTCTCACGCCTCATCGCCTCCTCGACCTCCCTCCTCCTCTTGTCCCTCCGCGCGTGTTCGAGGTCCTCGACCGTCTCTGGTGGCCCGGCGAGGAGCAAGTCGGCCTCGAACTCGAGCTTGGTGCGTGGGTCGCCCGGCGAGGGAGGGCGGTAGACGCGGCCGTCAAGCTTGACGAGGAGCTTGGGCGAGGAGGGCGAGGAGGTGCCCGAGAGGGTGTTGGACGCGGCGGTGCGGCGGCGGGAAGAGGAGGAAGAGGGCGGGGTCGGGGGTGCTTGCCTGCGTGACGGACGACGAGGCAACCGTGAGCATGTCCTCCCGAGTGACGAGAACGAATGTGCGCACCTTGCGGCCTGTCCACCAGCGCTCGTGGGAGCTGCGCCTGTCTTCCTGCGCTTGAGCGGGGTCTCTGTGGGCGCATCACGCTCCCCCACTTGGCGGCGGCGGCTGGAGGGAGCGAGTGCGGGCTCGTCTTTGTTGACCATGTGCCTGGCTGCCTTTGTGGCTCGAGTAGCTGCAGCAGACATGCTCGCAAAGTGCCCTTGAATCGGAGAGTGAAGAGAGAGAGCGAGAGGAGGAGGGGCGAGCGCCGAGCACAAAGTGGAGAGAGAGCTTGCCCCCCCCCCCCGCGCGTCGCAATGCGTCAAGCTCGTCACTCGACGCGTTCCTGCCCGGATTCTCTCGCCTAGCACGCGCAGCGACACTCACAAGAGCTGGCCCTCCAGCGGCGAGACGAGCGGCGAACGAGACGGACCGCTTTCTCGACTTGCGTGCGCGCTCGCCGCGATGCACCGTGCGCTCCGCTGTGCTGCACTCAGCTCGCGCTTTCGTGCGCCCCGAAAACGCCAGCAAGAAGCTCGCATCCTGACGAGCAGGGCCGTCATACAGCAGCACCGGGCGCAGCACCGCAGGCGCACGCACGCACCACCGAGCGCCACCTGTCCCTCCCTCCCTGCGTCGCCCTCCTTGCCTCTCGTCGCCTGCTCCGGGAAGCGCCGCCGTGTGTCTCTCGACTTGTCCGACAGACCGATGGCATGGAGCGATTGGTGTTACAACAGGCAAGAGGGTGTGAACGGCGGGTGGGCGACTCTGCGGCGAGGTGGGGGAAGGGGCGTTGGCGAACTCTAGGCGGCCTTGGTCTTCAGCTGCACGGCGTCGAGCAAGGATGTTAGGTACCGCTGACATCTGAGCGCAGAGAGCGGCGTGCGCACCTGGAGGCCGTGCATGTCCTTGATCTCGTCCTTGAGGAGCTCGTTGACGACGCGGTGCTGCTTGATCATCGACAGGCCCTTGAACGACGAGTGCTCGACCGAGATGGCGTAGAAAGACCCGCACCCGCCTGTGAACCCAGTCGAAGTGGGGGGGGGAGGGGGGTCGATGAGCTCACTCAGCGAGGCGGAAGGAGGGAGGAGCAAGAGAGGCGCACCCGAGACGTCCTGCACCTGGACTTTTGCGCCCTCGAGGCCTTGTTCGAGCCTGTCCTTGAGGAGCTTTTCGCCGTCGGTGAGGTTGTCTGAAGGGCGGGCGAGCGATGAGGAGAAGGGGCGGAGGGGAGTGGAGGAGGAGGAGGAGGCGAGAGAGGGGAAAGCAGCGGGTGCGCGGGTCGCAGAGCGGAGTGCGGTGAGGGTAGTCCTCGAGAGCATGGCGGGCCGTGTGAGAGAGGGAGGGAGATGGAGAGCAAGGCGGCCAATGCGAGCTGATCCGACTCGACTGGGGTCAAGTCCGCGGAGCCAAGCCGCCGCCGGGCGCCGCTCCCTTCTCTTCTCTCCTCTCGCTCTTTCACACTCCACCCGCTTACTCATTAGCTCAAGAGCTGCAACGGCCATCCATGGCGACAGCAGCAACACCGTGGCGGCCTTTGGCCCAACTCGCACACCGCGTAGCCATCGCCTCCTCCTCCTCCTCGTCTGGCTCCATCCCTCTCGCCCCGATCGGCGCACCTCGACTCGCCGCCACGCGCTCCTCAACTCGCCACATCTCGACGGCCGCCCACCGACCGTGCCCATGCGCTCCCTCACCCCGCTTCCAGGCCGCCCTCGTCCGGATCGACTCGCCAGCGAGCTGGTCCGCGGCGGCATCGGGACCTCGAGCGGGAATCTCCGCCAGGGTCAACTCGGCTCGCAGCCTCGTGCGTCGCTCCCACATTGCTTTCGAGGGTTCAGGGACGGTTAGGACCGCTCGGGCGAGGCGCTCGCCGAGTTGCAGACGTGCAGCGCCCGGACGATGCCCTGCCCTCCCTGACTCGGGCGTCGCAGAGATCGCACACTGACTGCGCCTCTCTCGTTCGCACAGAGCACTCACTCGGCCGTCAGCTTCCTCCGCGCGCGCGTCGGGCGCGCCTGTCGCCCGCTCTCGACCGCCGCTGCCGCCGCGCCTCCTCACCCGTCCGTCGTCCTCAACTCGGACCCCTCCGCCTCCTCCTCCTCCTCGTCGTCTTCGTCTTTCCCCGACCCTCCCGAGGTGCCCCTCACGGCTCCCAGCGTCGGCCGCTACCTGTTTGTCATCGCCGGCCTCGTCTTCTGCATCGTCGTCGTCGGCGGCATGACCCGCCTGACCGAGAGCGGCCTGTCCATCACCGAGTGGAACGTCATCAAGGGCGTCAAGCTCCCCATGACGCGCGCAGAGTGGGAGGACGAGTTTGAGAAGTACAAGCTCACGCCCGAGTGGAAGATGTTCGTTCTCCTGTCCCTCTCTCTTCCGATCCGGGGCAAGACTGACCGCCTTTTCGTGTCTCGCGCCTGCAGCAACAACCAGCACATCACGGTCGACGAGTTCAAGCGCATCTACCTGTGGGAGTGGGGACACCGCATCCTCGGCCGCATCATCGGCGTCTCGTTCGTCGCCCCGATCCCCTACTTTGTCCTCCGCGGCAAGCTCGGCCGCGGCATGTCGCTCGCGCTCTTTGGCATCGCGACCCTGATCGGCGGACAGGGCGCCCTCGGATGGTACATGGTCAAGAGCGGCCTCGACGCCGACAGCGTCAAGGACCTCGGTGGCGTCCCGCGCGTGAGCCAGTACCGCCTCGCGGCCCACCTCGGCATGGCGTTCCTCGTGTACGCGTCGTGCCTCCGCTTGGGCCTCGGCGTCGGGAGGGACTGGAAGCTGGCGCGCAAGGCGCAGGGCCTCGCGGGCCTCAAGGGCGTCCAGGAGACGATCGCGGTGCTGCAGGGCAAGGTGGCCGGGCGCACGCGCGTCCTGACGACCATTGTCACGGGCCTCGTCTTCACGACTGCCCTCTCTGGTGCGTCGTCTCTCGCGCTCTCTGGCACGCGCCGACGCTGACTTCGCCACTCGCTCCTCGCCACGCCACGAAAGGCGCCTTTGTCGCGGGTCTCGACGCCGGCCTCATCTACAACGAGTGGCCGACGATGGGCGGCGGTCTCCACCCGGGCATGGCCGAGCTCAACAAGGACTTCTACTGCCGCAAGGCCGACAAGTCGGACCGGTGGCGCAACGTGACCGAGAACCCGACCACGGTCCAGTTCGACCACCGCATGCTCGTGCGTTGCGCCCTGCTTCTCCTCTCTTTCTTTCACGCGCTGTCACTGACGCGTCAGCTCTGTCCCTTGCCCCGCGCCGCGCAGGCCTACACGACGTTCCTCTCTGTCGTGTCCCTGTTTGCCTACGCCCGCCGCCCCCACATCCGGTCCCAGCTCCCGCCGTCGACCTACCGCCTCATCAAGGCCTCGCTGCACATGTCGGTCCTCCAAGTCGCCCTCGGCATCTCGACCCTCCTGTACCTCGTCCCGACGCACCTCGCCGCGACGCACCAGGCGGGGAGCCTCGTTCTCCTCAGCCTCGTCCTCGCCGCGGGCGCGACCCTGCGCAGGCCCGGGAGCAGGGTCGCGCAGGAGGCGATGAGGGTCGCGAGCCTGAGGCAGAAGGCGGCGCAGATCAAGGTGTAGGCCCGCGCGAAGGGCGCTCGTCGTTGTACTCTTTTCCTCTGTCTCTCACACGCAAGTCTAGATCTCCCCCTCTCACCTCTCCACTCGTTTTCTTTCGTGCCCTCTCTCGATTGCCCGCATTGCATGACGTCCAAGGTCATTGCCGCGAGCGAGTTTGCGGAGTGACTCCTGTCGACTGGCGCGGCCCCCCACCCCGGCGGCTCGTCTCCTCTCTCTCCCTCTCCCTCTCGCCTCTCCCCTCTCCGCCGTCCGCCAAGCCTTTCGCTCTCCGATCGCGCGGGCCATGGCCGCTCAGCCTCATGCGCACTACCCGCCCCTGGCCAGCGCCGGCACCGACCGCCCCTCTGCCTCGCGCTGGTCCATCGCCCCCTCTTCCCTCGCCACGCCTCCCACCCCTCCCTCGCCCTCAGCCTCCTCCGCTGCGCCAGACAAGACTGCCACGCTCCTCCCGACCGGCACCGAGCAGGCGCGGTCGCAGCTCGCGCGTCTCGACATCGGCTCGTCGACAGGAGGCGGGAGGGGGGTCGAGCGCGGAAAGTCCGCGGGCGTCGGGCTCGGACAGGAGGCTGAGGCGCACGGAGCCGAGGAGACGTTGCGGTACGAGGCCGGGAGGCAGGACGAGGCCAGGGGCACGCTGCTGCAAAGGGCGCTGAGAGGGGAGGAGCAGGCGCTGGCGCTTCGCGGGACGGCGTCGAGCAAGTGGGCGCCGCAGAGCACTGGGACTCTCGCAGCGCTGCGTCCGCCTTCGTCCAGCACAACCAGCATTGCGGGTCTCCCGCCGACCGAGCGCGAGCAGTACGCTGTGTCGCGCGAGGGCGCGAGCGACTCGTCCGCCGGCGCCCTGCTCCACAGAGCGAGGGCGCTGCAGGCGAGGCGGGCGGCCGACTTGGCGCCCGCAGGCGGTGACGCAACATCGATGTCGGCGGCCGGGAGCTCGCAGGATGCACCGTCGGTCGCGGAGCGGGACGGCGGCCTCAAGACGCTGCTGACTGCGCAGCCGGCGACACTTGTCGCTGCCGTCCCTCCTCCCCTTTCCACGGCTGCCGACGCACCGTCCCTCGCCGACTCGCCCGCCGCACCCTCGACGAGCAGTCTCTTCTCCGCTCCGCCCTCCCCCGAGGCGTCCCGTCCACTCCTCTTCGCCGCTCCCCCCCTCGTCGACTACGCCGAGTTGTCCGCCCTCCGCGCCCGCGTCGCGCAGCTCGAGTCCTCCATCACCACGGCTCACGTCGCCCAGACGCAATTGCTCGAGGAGCGTGCAGTGCGCGAGACGTCCTTCGCAGGCGAGGTGGCCTCGCTGAGGCTGGCGCTCTTTGCCCGGGAGGCGGACCTGCGGGCCGCGGCCGAGGAGACTCGGCGCCTGCGGTCGCAGCTCGGGGCGTGCGCCGCGCTCGTCGTCGCCAGCGAGGGTGCAGTCCAAGCCCTCGAGGGGCAGGAGGCCGCCGGGCACGAGGCGCTCGAGCTCGCGCATGAGGGGCTCGCGCTCGCCGCAGAGACGCAGCGTGCCATGGGCGACGCGGCGACGCGCGTGGGCCAGCTCGAGAGGGAGCTCCACGCGCGGGAGGATGTCGAACGGCGGATGAAGGGCGCGCTGCTGGGCATGCGGCGCAGGGAGGTCGAGCTTGCGGGGCGCGTCCGCGCACAGGAGGAGGAGATTGACGCGCTGAGAGCGGGCACCGAGCGCCACGAGGGCGTGCTTCGCCGAGTGCGGGGCGTGCTCGCGCGGATGGATGGGGACGTACTGATTGAGCCGGTCGGGGACGCGGCGCTCGGGGCGTCGGCGGACGACGTCGCGACGCAGGTCGAGGCGGCGCTCGAGCGCGTTGCCCCGTCGGTCGACCGGGTATGCCCGACAGGACTCGACGCGGCCACGCCGACTTCGTCAGCGGCTTCGAGCCTCGACGCGCTCGCGGACGAAGTAGCGTCTCTCGCCCACGCCAACCAAGAGCTCCATATCGAGCTCGCCGAGACGCGCGCCGCCGCCGAGCGCCGTATCGGGGTCCTTGCTGGCAAGGTCGACGAGATCACTGCTGCCAAGGACCGCGAGGTCGAGGCGCTGCGGCGGCAGTTCGAGAAGGCAGCGCAGCCGGGCGAGACGAGCGGCAGCGAGGTGCACGGCCCTCGCCGGAGACTCTACACGCAGGACGAGCTGCTGCACTTGTCGCAGTCGCCGCTCGTGGCGTCTTCGGCACCGACGTACCTGGGCGAGGGGTCCCTCCCGCCTGAGGTTGACCTTCGCAAGCCGCTGCCCGCTGGCGAGGCCGCTCTCGCAACGGCACGTCTTGCCGCGGTGAGTCCTCTCTCCGGTTCTACTCCTGCGCCTAGTACTGACTCGGGTCATCACCGCGGCGCCAGGTCACGGCGCAACACGCCCTCCAGCTCTCGCGCGTCTCGCACCTCACCGAGGAGCTCTCGAGCCTCCGAGCCGAGAAAGCCGCACTCGAGGCGCATAAAGCCGAGCTCGAGTACGTCAACGCAGAGGCGTATGGGGTCATGGATGCACTCGCGGGGGAGTTGCAGGGGTGGGCGGGGGATCGCCCTGGGGGAAGAGGAGCGCCGTGAGCCGCGGGCGCGCGGCTCGGCGGCCTCGTAGCTTGTAGTGTGGGTGCTTGCACAGTTCTCGCGGTACCGGGTGGGCGAGGCATCCTCGAGGCAGAGCGCCGGAGGAGAAAAGGAGTGGCCGCGCAGGCGAGCGATGAAGCGGCAGCCTCGCCTCGCCTCCTTCCCCGTCCCCCAACCACAGTACCGTGCGCCCCAATTCGAGTGGCAGGTGCGTCTCTCTGCGTCTCTCTCTCGAGTCGCCTCTCGTCCAGACCGAGTCACTGACGGGCTGCCCTCGCTCTATGCAGAAGAGGGCCCGTGCATGTTGAGAAGGAGCACATGAGGGATTTGTCTAGCCACCCCACCCCACCCACCCTTTTGTAGTCTCCGGTGAAGGCCGGAGATCGACCACCACGCCCTTGCGCGGAGGAGGTCAACGTTTGCAACGCGCGCGATGAAGGCGACGCTCGAGGGAAGGCAGGTAAACGGATCTGCTGTTTGGCACGGAACGACTGCTCTTGTTGATCTCTACGTGGCAAAGACAAAGTCTAGGCGCCGGCATCCTTCATCCTTCGTTGTCGCAAGGTCTGTGAGGACGGACGCCGGGCCTGAGTCAGCGAGGCGCCGGGTTGAGAGCGGGCGAGCGAAACGACTTACAGTCAGCCTTTTCCTCGGTCGTCATGGCGTTCCAGCGCTTGGCCTTCCACGCGTTGCGCATCTTGTAGTAGACGAACGTGCCCGGATCTGCGTATGGTGAGAGCAAGCGAGGTCAGCGCTGCGAGTCGAGAAGCAGGAGGAAGAGCGCGGTGGCATGCGCCTGTGACGTGACGCACAGACAATGACGAGGTTGAACACGATCACAGCCAGGATGCCCGAATTGGCCTTGCGGTACCGCGGCTTGTCCGAGGCCTGCGCGACGAGAGGGCTGTCAGTTCCTGCGTCGACAAAGGCAATGACGGTCGCGGGCGACCGGTGAGGTGGAGACTGGGTGGCGCCGCGGGCCCTCTCGAGCAGCGCGGGTGTGCGGAAGAGAGCGCCCGAGGGCGAGACGCTGTGCTCACCTGGTAGACTGCGAGAGAGCAAAAATGGTCAGCGCAGGTTCCCAACATGTCCTCGGACGGGTCAGGACGTGGCCTTACGATTGGCGCCAATTAGTGAACTAACTTGCACGAACATGTTGTACACGCTGACGGTTGGGCGGCCTAGGGCGTCAGCGGTGCCGTTGGAAGGCTCAGAGAGGCAAAACGCACGATGCTGAGACGGTCCGTGTGCTCACGGACCCGGCGTTGCGCGAGGTCCATGCCACCTGCGTTGCGTGCGCGTAGGGGAAGCCGAGAAGGTACGTCGCGAGGGCAAAGTACGACCAGGGCTTGATCGGGTCGGGGAGGCACAGCAAGGCGACGTAGCCTGTGGCGAGTCGAGTCAGCGGGACACAACTGCGACGGTAAGGAAGGTGTGACGCACCAGGGAAGAACCAAAGGTTCTCGATGGCGCAGACCCAGGTCCGGTTGTTGACGATCTCGGAGAGGCAGGTGAGGAGGACGAGATTGACGACCGACAGGACCGTGTTGGGCACCGAGAGCAGGTTCGCCATGACGGTCGAGAAGCCGAGGTCCTCTGCGAGTGTGTGATGCACGTGTGAGAGAGTCAGCTGAGTGTGAGGCCTAGCGAGGTCCATGCCGAACGAGGGCGGGAAGGGGGTGGGGCCCGGGAAAGGAGGGAGAGTGAGAGACTGTGGCGCACTCATGGACAGTTGGAAGTAGTTCTTGATCGGGGAGCCGGGGATGCCAAAGGTGAGACCAATGAGGTACATGGGCCAGAGGTCATAGTCGCACAAGGACCGCCACAGGAGCTTCGGTGTCAGGGCCTCCCGGTTGTGCATGCTGACCTTGGTCGGGTCGTCCCTCGCCACTTTGTTGACGATGATCTTGACCTCGCGGTCGGTGAAGTAGCCGGCCTTGCGCCACGGCGCCTTGGTTTGGGAAGGCCCCGGCGGCAGCATGAAGAAGGACGCGATGCCGATGACGAGCGTGAACAGGCCCTCGATGAGGAACATCCTGTGTCCGGCAGGACGTGTCAGCGGCGGTACGAGCCAGAAGGCAAGCACGGAAAGGTGAGGGAGAAACGCACCACCGCCAGCCCGCGTACCCGCCAACGCCCCGCATCTTGAGGAGCCCGACAGCCAAGAACGCTGTGCACATGTCCCTATGTCGCGCACAGTGTCAGTTGAGGCCGGTGGAGGGGGACGAGCCGCGGACACGAACGAAGAGGTGGGGAAACGGCTCACGCGATATAGTTGATGCTCCAGAAAGCCGCGAGACGAATGGGCAGCTCCAAGCGCGTGTAGTAGTACGAGAGGTCTGTGACAGCCACGCGAGGTGAGCGGCTATACCCACGGCGAGGAAGGGCCGGAAAGGGACCGACAGAGGATCCTGAGAGAGGAGGGGAGACGGGTCAGCACAACGTTCGCCTTTCGGAGCCTGAATGCACGTACATGTCTGGGATGAAGCCGCCTTGAAAGAACGCCTGTGCGACGTGGCACGAGTCAAGGGTCAGACCATATCGGGGAAACGCCAGGAGGGGTCAACGCACGATGAGGAAGCGAAGTGCAAGGAATGACGCCCGGCCCTGCATCCAGAACTGGCAGAAAGCGAGAGTGCTGAAGATGACGAGCTGCATAGGCAGCCACTTGTCCACCCCAAGACGCTTGCCAACCATCTGCGACGGGAGCTCAGCCGTGAGGAAGCCGAGCTGCACCGGAAGCGCACCTGAGGTCAGCGGACGCGCGACGACGCGAACGGCGACCGGTAAGCAAAGCTTACCTTCGACAGAGTGTTGCCCAGGTTGTAGTCGGCCTGCGTCAGGCCCAAATCGCCGAGCAGGTTGTCGGCTGTCGCGTTTCCCAGGTTGCCACGATCGATATCTAGGGCGAAGAAGGCGAGCATGACCCAAGCAAGGATGCGAAAGTCCTGCGAGAGAATGATGACGAAGTCAGCGGCGTCGTTCCAAGAGGCTCGAAGGCCGCCGACGCACGATCTTCCTCCGGACAGCACGCTCCTCCCTGTGGGTCCACCGCTCGCTGGGGTCGAACGCGGCAAAGTTCTCCCACTTCTCCGTCGGCTGGTAATAAGCGGCGAGCGGGCTGTCATAGACGCTCTCCTGCGTCGCGACCTGCGGAGGAATAGACGTCAGTCAGGTCGCGACCGGTCCTGGCGAGAGCGTGACGCCGCACCGCATCAAGGTCGTAAGCCGCCTTGCGCTTCTTGAGGCCCAGGAAGTTGAGAATGGCGGCTCCTGGGGTGTAGGCGTCCTCGCTCCGGGGCGCGAGAGGAGCGCGGGAGCCGGAGACGGAGCTCGTCTCCGACTTGTCGACGTAGCTGTCTGCGCCCGTGTCATCGCTGCTGATGCCGCCCTTGCGCAGCTCCTCAGTGTCGACGAAGCCCGTCGCGTCGGCGTGCAAAGCTGGCTGGGTGAGCAGGAGGTCGTCGGCGCGGGTGCTCATCGTGCGGCAGGCAGCAAGGTCGAGCGAGGGAAGGTGAAGGAGACCAGAGAAGACGCCCAGGATCCGACGAGATCCGTTTTAAGCCTCAGTACAGCCCACCGGCTGAGCTCGCAAGGCGCTCTCGCAGGCGCGCCATCGTTCGAAGGAGCCGAGCGGCGTGCGCACAGTGAGGACTCGCGCAATCAACGAGGGTTCATGCGACTGCGCAGCAGCACATCCCCGCACCGCGTTAGCACACGCGGAGGTCGAAGGCCGCGCACCCCGGCCCAACCTTGTCGACTGAGGGCCGTCAAAACGCAAGCCGAAACGGCGAGCACGCGACCAAGGGTCCCTCCGACCCGGCTCACGTCGTCCGGGCGGCGGCTGCGCCGCTCGGAGGAGACGAGCGTGCGCAGGAAGAAGCAAGCAAGCAAGCTCGCTGCCGAGCAGCTGGGGGCGTGAAGACGAGACGGAGGTGGACGAGGGAGCGGACGCGGTCCCATCGCGAGCCAATCTCCGCCGGCGGGTTGGCTTCCGCCCTTGCACGAGCAGGCCTCGCCGCTGTGTCGTCCTGCACGCGCGTTGCACTGTCCGGAGAGCCGCCGCGCCGGCGGTCCGCACGGCCGCAGCCCTGCGACTGCCGCCTCCCTGCCCCGCCCGGCTCTCACTGAAGCACGCCAACATGGCGCCGACGACAACTCCCAGCACGCGAAGCTAGAGCTCACTTTCGGTATTATTGGATCCAGCTTGCGAGTTGGCGTGCTTTGCGTCTGTCCTTCCGCAGATTGGCGTGCTCTCCACGGGCCCGCCCCGCTCCCCGTGAGGTCGCGCTGCTCTTGTCGCTCCCGTTATCCCCTCGCCCTTTGCTTCTCCAACGTCTTCCTCACTCTCCTGTCATGTCAGCCACCCTCACGCAATCCGTCACCGACACGCTCGACAAGGTCGGCAAGCTCAAGCTCTCTGGCGAAGAGGCGTCTCAGTCCACGCCGACCGGCCAGGAGGAGAAGCGCCGCGCGGAGGCGTCGGGCTACAAGTACGCCCACCTCCTCCCCGAGTGGCACACCTCGCTCAAGCTTCCGCCGCTCGAGCCGTTCGAGCATGTCGACCCGGGCCACCAGGCGCTCAAGGACCCGGCGCCGCGTTCCTTCCTCGAGGGTGCCGCCGTCAGGGACATCACGCCCAACGTGGGCACCGAGGTCACCGACGGCGTCGACCTCACCAAGCTCGACGCCCGTGCACGCTCTCAACTGGCCCTCTTTGTCGCACAGCGCGGCGTCGTCGTCTTCAAGAACCAGCAGGCCTTCATCGACAGCGACCCGCGGTGGCAGATCGACGACTGGGGCTCGTTCTTTGGGCGCATCCACATCCACCCGGTCTCGGGCTACGCCAAGGAGTTCCCCGAGTTCCACCTCGTCTGGAGGGAGGAGAGCGGGACGAGTGACGAGCGAACGTATGAAGGCCGCATCAACAACCTCACGGTCCACTCGGATGTGACGTACGAGGTATGTCCCGCTCTCTCCTGGGTCATACACTTGCGACTCCGTGGTGGCAGGTGCGGCCTTCGTTCGTCGCGCACGTCCTGATCCCCCTCTCCCTCCCCGCTTACAGCTGCAGCCGCCGGGCCTCACCACCCTGTTCCTCTACGACTCGCCGCCGACGGGAGGCGACACGCTTTTCATCTCCCAGACCGAGGCGTACAAGCGCCTGTCGCCCTCGTTCCAGTCTTACCTCGAGACGCTCGAGGTCGAGCACTCGGGCGTCGAGCAGTATGAGCGCGCCGTCAAGCTTCACGGCGCCGACACGGTCAAGCGCCAGCCGGTCAAGCACATCCACCCGCTCGTCCGCCGTCACCCGGTCACGGGCGAGAAGGCACTGTGCGCGCTCTCTCCTTGACCCTCTCGAGCTGGACGTATGCTGACCCCGTGCCCTGGCTTCGCGCAGCTTCGTCAACCGCGGCTTCTCGCGCCGCATCATCGGGCTCAAGCAGGAAGAGTCCGACGCCATCCTCGGGCTCCTCTAGTGCGCCCCACTTTCCCCTCGTCCGCCGCCCCTCCCGGGACTGATCCGCAGCTTCTCTCGCGCAGCGACCACCTCGAGCGCGGTCACGACTTCTCGGCTCGCGCCCGCTGGGGCGAAAAGGGTACCGTGGTGCTGTGGGACAACCGCGTGACGGCGCACTCGGCTCTGGTCGACTGGAGCGACGGGATCCAGGGCAGGAGGCACGGTGCGCGCATCACGCCGCAGGCCGAGCGTCCGTTCCTCTAGTCCATAGTGTCGTGTCCTGTCCGCGAGAACATGAAAGTAACCGCAGTGCTCCTTCGTCACTTCGAGAGCACGGCATGCAGAAAGAGGCTCGACTTGGCGGCGAGTTCGGCGGTTTGCGAAGGTCGGACTGCGTTGCCGACTGTCTCTCGCCGACCGCTGGGCAAAGGAGAACGGCCGTGCCGATTCAAGCGCTGCACAACGCGGGCGCTCGGATAGGGCGAAATGCCGGGGCCGACATAGCTGTCTCGGCCGCGGCTCTCTCCAATCTCGCAAGCGGGCAGAACTGGAGCATACGGATAGCGCTTTCGCGAGTGCAATACAGTGTCTGCTTCCCACGCTTCCCCGACCTCGTCACGAGGTCCTCCACCGCACAGACCTGGTCGACGCTCAGAAACCACGCGCGGACGCGAAACGGCGGTCCTGCGGGAAGTAGCGCGACGAGGCTTGGCCGAGCGAGCTGGCGCGGCCTCCTGTGGCGTAGTGAGTCAGGTGCGAGAGGGAGTGGCTGCTTGCAGGGGGCTGTGCGACGGGCGAGCATGGGTCAGTCGACAACGATGAGGACTGCGCGCCAGAATCGGGCAGAGTGGACCGACGTGGTGTCCTGCCTGGTGAGCAGGGATCTGCGGGGATCGGGAGGTGAGCGGGTCCACGATACACGCTGGAAGGAAATGGCGAGGAGTGACGTGAACGTACGTCGCGCTTGAACCGCTCCGTCAGCCAAAGCAGCGCCTTGTCGACCTCGAGCGGGTGACTGAGGGTCAGGCGCACTTGCTGTAGAACCCCGACGTCGGCCTGCAGCGTCCTGGCAAAGGCATGCCTGGCGTGGCGGTACGTGTCCCGGTTCTCCGCACGGGCGATCCACGCGAGCCAGGCGTCCTCAGTCCCGAGAAAGTCGGGACGGTCCTCTGCGTGCGCCTCGCACAGCTGCGAGAGCAGGACGAGACCGAGCAACTCCCACGCGAAGACGTCGTTGCACGCGGCGACGACGCGAGGGTTGTCCCACTGCTGCTGGCGCTTGTCGTGCGCGTCCGAGATGGCCACGACGCCGCGGACGAGGAGGTACGGAGCCGTCAGGACGGGCATGCCCTTGTACCAGTGCTCGCAGCGCGCGACCTTTGAGCTGTTCGAGGCTGCTCTAGGGACGAGGATGGGCCAGAGACGGACAGAAAAACGCCCGGGGCTGGACGGCGCAAGAGCGTCAGATCTTGAACAACATCGACCCAGGAAGGAGACGGCTCACGCGTCCACCTGGAACACGCGGTCAAAGTGGAAGGCTCCTTCGGAGTGGCGTCCTTCCTGTTCAGCGGCCCGGGAAGCCTCGTCAGCCTCGACCACGCGTTGCGTTGAGCAGTCACACGTGACGCACAGCCAGCCGCTCTGCGCCTTCTTCGTCAGCCCGGACGAGCTGTTCGCACTCGCCTTTGCTGATTTTGCGACGCGCCGGGGCAATGGGGACGACCGGGATTCTGCTCAAGGACGCCGACATCAGCTTCCGCGTCTTTGTCGACGGGACACGTGACCCAAACGGAACCGAGCACTCACTTGAGATGCGCCGTCGACACCTCGGCGCTCATCGCAAGCTCGTGCGTCTTCCCCGAGGCTTGGAGCTCGACGACCCAGAGTCCGACGGCAGGGAGACCTGCGGCAGGGAGAGTCAGCACAGAGCCCGCCCCCGCACGCAAGGGGAGAGAAAGAAGGAGGGGCGAGACGCACCCGCGAGACCGTAGTCGAGCATGGGAAGGACCTCATTCGAGCCGTCGTCGTAGTCGCTGCTGTCCCCCTCGCTCCCACTCTCGACCGCCTGTTCCCCCCTCCTGTCGATGCGGTCCCTCTGCCACTCGAGCTGCCGGAGCTTGTGGTGCTCG
The DNA here is from genome assembly GCA_006352295.1 of Rhodotorula diobovata. Classification (NCBI taxonomy): domain Eukaryota; kingdom Fungi; phylum Basidiomycota; class Microbotryomycetes; order Sporidiobolales; family Sporidiobolaceae; genus Rhodotorula; species Rhodotorula diobovata. The sequence continues at coordinate 64,316 of SOZI01000030.1, read as the reverse complement.
TGGCTCGCCTGGGTCATGAAGTGGGCCAGGACGGCCGAGGCGTTGGCCAAGTCGAGGACGCTGCACGATTGGGTCGAGGCCATGCCGTGAGTCGCGCGAAGGTGAGAGAGCAAAGCGGGAGCGAAGCGAGCGAAACGCCGACCCGTCCGTCTTTGGTGGGCCGGGACGTCCGCAGAGGACGCCGAGGGGTCGCTGACCTCCTGCCGGACAGGAGGCGACCCCTGCACCGCGCGAGACAGGAGACCCAGCGGAAAGAGGCGCGAGCGCGACCTCGCGCATGTCCGCGGCGCGGCTCAAGCAAACACGAACAGCACAGCGAGCTCCCACCTCTGTGCGACGAGCAAAAAGTGCGCAAACAGTCGTGCAGCGCCCCCGCCGGCGGTCCTACTCACGCCTGCGGTTGTGCGTCAGTTCTGCTTGTCGATCGAGCGGTTGATGCCGCCCAAGAGCGCCTTGAGGAGGTAGTTGGCGTCGCAGGAGCCCTGTGAGGGGCCGCGTGTGTGAGCACTGATGAAGGGAGGAGGAGGGAGGAGCAGGATGGGATGAGGGACGCACATCGAAGAGCGTCGTGTCGACCATGTCGCGGATGCTGCGGGACGAGAGGCAACGACGTGAGCGGAAGAAGTTGCTATCAGGAGTCGAGACGGTCCCGAGCGCACCCGTGCTTCTGCTTGAGGTCGTCGTCGAGGCTGCGCAGGTGCTCTGCCGCGTCGGAGCTGCGCCGCGAGAGCGTGAGCGCGCGTCCTCTCTGAGAGAGTGACGGCAGGAGGAGCGCACTAGTTGCCAATCTGGACGAACGAGCAGCCGACCTGCGGACGGCGGGGCCAGAGCGTCAGCGTCGTCGCCGGGGAAGCGGCGCCGGACGACCCTCGCGCGCGCACCTGGAACGGCGGGAACCGCCCCTTGTCCAATCTCCTCGCCACGTCAACGAGCACCTCCTCGGGGCTCTGGCCCTTGTCTGGCGCGCCGTCTGCGTCCCCCTCGGGAGGGCGCGTCAGCGAGGGGGAGGGAGGTGGCGGGCAGCGCGGACGCGCAAGGAGGGAGCGCAGCGCACCGGTCAGGATGATGAGGTTGAGCGGTTTCGGGCGGGGAACGCCGGCTGCTTTGCCTGTCGAGAGCCACTGCTCGAGGGACTGTTGCAGCGTCGCAGCAATGCGGAAACAAGTCAGCGGGCTTTTGCGCGCGCTGCAACCCGACTCGGGTGCCCGCGTAAGACGACGACGCACCGTCATGTACGGCTCAAGCACCCTCTTGACGGCATTGGCCGTCGGGGTCGTGCTCCGCGGTCGCACGCGGCGGAACACGTCGAGGATGTCGTCTGCGCTCGTCGAGGTGTGTGTCGTCGACGAGTTGAAGAACGCAAGGTCGACGCCGTCCTGTGTGTGGCGGGTGTCGTCAGTCCAAACCGTGGTCCAGCTTGAGCGGTAAGAGGCAAACGGAAGGGCAAGGCGCGCACGTCGTCGTACTGGACAGCAGTCCTCACGGCGCCCGCGAGCGCAGGCGCGAGCTCGGTCTCCCACATGGGCTCCATCGACCCACTGTCGTCGACGAGGAAGACCGTGTCGTACTTGGCGAGCGCGCGGAGGGCGTCTTCGGTGCGTGGGTCGAGGAGCGACGAGGAGGGGGCGGGGGCGGGGATGTGGGGAGGGGCTCGAGGGGGAGGGGGCCGCGCGGCGGGAGGGGGCTGGGAGGAGGGCTTGGGCTTGCTGGAGAAGGAGAGGCGCTTGAAGAGGCCCATGGTGCTGTCGGGGCTCGCGGATGGGTAGGGGGGGAAGAGAGAGAGATGAGCAAGGGGGGCGGTGCAACCGACCGCGAAGGGTCCGCGCCGAGTCCGCTCGATGTTTGCACGAGAGCCACAGGGCAACAGGCGGTGGGAGTACGTCTCGCCCGCCAGCCCGCGGCGAACCCAGAGGGTCAGCTTTCCGCTCGATCCTCTTGCGCACCGCCTCCCCCTCGGGCCTCTCTCATGACTCCCGCCCGCCCCTCCCATCGTAATACAAAGCACGCAGCCCGCGTTGCATTCCTTCGAACCCCGCGCTCACGCCTCGATCTGGGCAATCACCTCGCTCAGCTCATCCGGCGGCAAGACCTTGTACCCCCCCTCGGGGACCACGACCGCGAGCTGGACGTTGTTCTTGTCGAGCTTCTCCTCCATGACCTGTTTGAGGACCTTGAGCGCGAGGACCTTGGCGGCGGGGAGCGACATGCTCTTGTCGTAGCTGTCTTGGAGCTCGGCCTGGGCGCCCTCGGACCCGGACCCGATCGCCTTGGCGGCGTAGCGCATGAAGGTCCCGGAGGGGTCGGCGTGGTAGCTGTGGGAGAGGGGCGGAGGAGAGGGAGGGCGCGGGGACGCGGGTAGGAGGAGGAGGAGGACGGAGGGGCGAGCGATTGAACAAGGTCAGTCTCGGTGACCAAGAGCGATAGGTGGGCGAGGGAGCGCGTAGAGACGGCTCAACAGGAAAAGGGCAGACTCACAGCTGCGGTCCATGCTGGTCGACGCCGGCAATCAGCAACGCGACGCCGAATGGCCGCGACTGTTTCCCACGCCCGTCCGAGTAGTCAGCTTCTCACGCTCCTTCCCTCCCATACAAGCGCGCAGACCACACGCAAAATAGGGTCGAAGAGGAGGGCAATAAGAGGCGCACCATGCTCGCCTCCTCCTCGTTGGCGCCCTCGCCAAACCGCAGCGCCAGGTCCGACACGGACTGCGTCACCGACTCGACCTTGATCTGCTCGTCGTACGTGAAGAAGTGGTTCTGTTTGCGTGAGGGTGCGGGCGCGTCGTCGTCGTCAGGCTCGAACTCGTTCGTCTCCGCGCCGCGCTCGCGCCCCCCGCGGGGCAGGACGAAGGAAGCGAAGCGGGCGGACGCACCTGGGCCGTGACGCGGGCATGCTCAACCATGGTCCTTGCGTCGGCCGTGAGGCCACTCATGGCGCAGCCAATGTGCGAGTCGATCTCCATGATCTTCTCGACCGAGTCGGACTCGAGCAAGGGCGACTGGGTGCGCTTCTCGACGGCGAGGACGACGCCGTCGGAGGTCTGGATCCCGACGGTCGTCGAGCCGAGCTGTGTTTTGCGTGCGTGGGGGAATGGGGGGAGGTTAGGTTGAGAGGGATTGGGGGAGGAGAGGGTCGAAGTGAGGGTGAGGAGGAGGGGGAGGCGCACCTTGATGGCCTCGATGGCGTACTCGACTGGTGGGCGGGGCGGGGTAGGTCAGTACCTCGGAGTGACAGAGCTTGTCAGAGTGGAGCTCACCCTGGAAGAGGCGACCTTCAGGCGAGAAGGTGTTGACCTGGTCGAGGGGAGGGCGCGAGGTGCAAGTCAGCGGAGGATGAGGTGTCGGCTGCGGAGATGGCACGGGCACAGGGTCGAGGGCAGGGCAGGTAGACGCACACCTCGGTCGTACTCTGAGCGGCTGCGTGTGGAGGGAGGGTGGGTCAGAGGGGGAGCGAGATGAGGACGAGGAGGAGGAGGAGGGGGACGCACCTGCTGAACATTGTTGGCCGCGGGTTCTGGGAAGTGGGTGGGAGAGTCGAGTAGGTCTAGCGAGAGCTGGCTGGCAGCAGTTTGTGCGCTGAGTGAGGAGCAGGAGGACGAAGCGCGTCGTCATCTCACGCTCCCTCTCGTCCTCCTCGACCAGTCACCACCAAAGAGTGAGCCACTCGACTCTGTCCAGTCACAGCTCGTCGACGCGCTCTACTGATTCGCATCCTCCCTCGCCTCGCCGACCCGCAGTGGCCGCCGTCCCCCCTGCGCTCACCACCGTGTCCGGCAGTCCCGTCTATCCTCCCAACCTCGTTCACAACACCCAGAGCCTCTACTACGTAAAGAGCAGTGCGTCTCACCTTCCCCCTCACTCACTCTGACGCGCGCCAGCTGACCCCCCCTTCCCCCCTCGCCCTCTCTCGCACAGCAACCGCCTGCATCGCCGGCGCCCTCGCCGGCATCCTCGGCCTCACCAACCTCGCAGGATTCGCCCTCTACCTCGCCACGAGTGTCTCGGTCGGCGCAGCCTATGCCGTCGCCAACTGCGGCACGAACCCCGGACGCTACTTTGTCAAACCCTCGGAACCCCTCGTCGCCGGCACGCTCGGCAACTGCTTCTCCTTCATCCTCTTCTGGACACGTGCGTTTGCCCTTTCGAGTCTCTGCATGTGTCACTACACCAACGTAGGAGGCTGACTTGCTCGGTCGCTCGCCCGCCCCGCAGTGTTCTACTCGCTCGTCTACAGTCGGTCCACCCCTCCCTCTGCTGCCTCCTCCACGCACAGCGCCGGCTGATCCTTCACACGCCCCTCGCAGTCTACGACTGAGCGCGAGCGCAGCTGCGGCTCTGAGCGCGCTCAGAAGGCACAGCGCTCCTCACGCCGCGCCCGGCCCTCGAGAGAGGCCCCGTGGGGTCGCTCGTCCCTTTCTTTCACCTGGCCGGGTCGAGTCAGGTCGGTGCCGCCCCGCGCAAATGGGGGATGCGTGGGGCGTCTGTAGCGAGCGGCGTGTGGGCGCAGAGGGAGCGCAGGGGAGGCCCGAGGGGGGAGGGGGACGGAGGCGGCGCGAGGAGCAAGAGGCGCGGCGGGGACGCGTGCGTTGCGACTGTTGGGAGGAAATCCCGGGCGTGCTCGCCAGCGGCTTGTGCGTGTCCTTCACTGAGAGCGGCCTGCCAGCGAAGTCGCGGAGAAAGAGGAGGCGGTGCATCCTCAGAGGCGCCCCACCCGGCTGCCGAGAGCCGACAAACTCGCCCTTGAGTTGTTCCTGCGTCCGCCCATCTTCCAGCTCCCCCCCCCCCTCACGCTGACCGCTCCAGCACCCTCGACACATGTTCCGCCGCTTTTCTCAGCAAACCCAGAGCGGCCCCCGCCCCGCACAGCAGCCCTCGTCGTCCGCGCCGGCCCGGGGCGGCGGCCCAGGCTTCCCAGCCGGCGCCTCTCCCAGCGCGTCCTCATCGCGGCGCTCGGTGCCCGCGCCGAGCTCGACCTCCTCACAGCACGTCGCAGCCCCGCCGGACCTCTCGGCGCTCTCGCTCGGGGACACCCCGCTCGCGCCCGCCCCGCCGTACGAGGCCGTGCCCCCCTTGTCCTCCTCCTCCTCGGCTCAGGCGAAGCCCTTCGCCCATGTGCCTGCACCTGCACCTGCCGCGGCGCCAGCGCGCGGACCCGCGGGGAGAGCCCCGCCTGCGCGGAGGAGCAGCATCGAAGACAGGCTGGCCCCGCTGGGAAAGTACGACCTGGTGCTCGTCGTCGACGGTGCGTCCTGACTCGCCCCTAGGCTGCTCTCCCCGCTCGAGGCGCCAATCCTGACGGACCCCGCTGTTTGGACGACGCGAAACAGACTCGCCCTCGATGGTGGACCACTGGAAGCACGTCGGCGAGGCGCTCATGGGCGTCGTCGAGAAGTGGTGCGCCCCCGTTGCTCTCGTCTCTGACTGAGGGGCCTCTCTCTCTCTCTCGCAGCCCCTGACCTGGACGGGGACCCGCAGCACAAAGTACGACAAGGACGGGATCGACGTCGTCTTTCTCAACAACGACGACCGGCGGTTGGACCACGTCGTCGACCCGCGCGTCGTCGAGCGGACCTTCAGGGAGGTGGAACCCTTCGGTAGCACGCCGTGCGTCGCCCCTTCCTCCCCCTCCCCCCGCATGTCGCCTGACCGGCACCCGAGCTGGACGAGCTGAAGAAAAAAACCAAGGCCACGTGCAGGACAGGCATGGTGCTCGACGAGGTCCTGCGCGACTATGTCGAGCGCGTCGAGGACGCCAAGTCGACCCGCGAGCGCGTCAAGCCCATGCTCGTCCTCGTCCTGACGGACGGGAGGGCCGACGACCCCGACATGGTCAAAGGTGCGCAAGGGTCATCATGCGCCATGCGCCAGGGGGCCTCCGGCGAGGACTGACGGCCTGGCGGACCGTGCCATCGACGCGCCGCGCAGACATCATCGTCGAGATGGCGCAGAGGCTCGACGAGGTCCGCGCGCCGTGCGTCGTCCTTCGGTTCCCTCTCCTGCCCCGTACTACTATTCACCCCTCAGTCCCGCCTGACGCGCTCACCCGCGTCCCCACCGCCTCCCCACCGCCCCCCCCCCCTCTCCCCACAGGCCGTACCAGCTCGGGCTCCAGTTCATCCAGATCGGCGACGACCCCGACGCGCGCGCGTTCCTCCAAGAGCTCGACGACGACCTCAAGCCGCAGCTCGGGGTGCGCGACATGGTCGATTGGTGCGTCTCCGTCTCCGTCTCCACTCGCAGGCTTCCCTGGTTCGAAGCCCCGTCGTGTCTGTGCGGTGCTGACACGGGCGAGAATGCGCCGCGCAGCACGCCCTACGCGGGGGAGATCACGCCGGACTTCTTGCTCAAGGCCGCGTTGGGCAGTGTCAACAAGGCCCTCGACGGCTGAGGTCCTCCCCTGCTCATTCGCTTCCTCTCCCTTCCTTCCTCTCTGGCCGTCTGTGGGCCCCTCGACTCTTCTCCCGTCTACTGTAGCCGTCCCTGGTCCCTGGTAGTGTTACCGCTGTTGTACAAGCACTTCATGTACATCCGACGACGACCCTGCCCCTGCCCCTGCCCCTGCCGAACCGAACCGAACCCGCGGCGCACCCGTCCGAAAGCACCCCCCCGCGCCTTCAGACAGGCGGGTGCAGCGTCTTCTGCGACTGGAGGTTCCACTGGACGTTGCGCATGTAGGACGCCCACAGCTCGGCCACCTCGGACGTCGAGAGGTTGAAGGCGTTGACTTGCTGAGGGCGCGCGCGAGCGAGCGGGCGGGCGTCAAGGCGGACGGGGTGGGGTGATGGGTGGGGAGAGGGGGGCATGGGAGGGGAGGTCAGTGCTCGCGGTGTGAGAGAAGGGACGGGGGACTAGCGCGTGTTGGAGAGGTGGGGGACGGGCAGGACGACGAGGGGGCCGAGACGGCGAGAGGGGAGCGACGAGGGCAGGAAGCGTTCGACGCACGGCGACCTGGTCGTTGAGCAGTTGCATGCTCTCGTTGAGCTTGCCCACGGTGCCGAGGATGCGCGCAATGATGACTTGTGTCGAGGCAGGGAGGCGGGGGGGTCAGCCAACGCTCCCCGAGCGAGTGGGGGGTGAGACGAGGGGCGCGCACCTTCTTGCTCCTCCTCGTAGGGGTTGTTCATCCTGTTCTGGCCGGCGTAGGCGGGTGTGCGCGCGCGTCTGGGTCGTGTGTGTCGCGGAGGAGGGGGCGAGAGTCGAGTTGGGCGATGTAAGACGCGGTGGGGTCGTGAGAGGCGAGCGACGCGTCGTATGCCAATTGAGCGCGCGCAGCTGGTCTGAATGAGGTGGAGAGAGCTTTCGTGGGTGCGACTGACCGCGGCCCGGAGGTGGGGAGAAGGTGTCGGCGACGAGAACCTCAGAGTCGAAGCACTCGAGCGACTCTCTTCCTCTTCGTCGCCAACCTCGTCCGCCTGCTGCCCTCTACTGCAGCCGCTTTCCACCGCTGAGCGTCCCTCTGTGAGCCTCGTGCGCGCATGTCTACCGCGCAACTCCCTGGCCCCGCCCGCGCTGGAGGAGCCTCCTGTCTCTCGAGGAACCTCGCCTCCTGTCTGCCGTCCGCGAGCGGTCCGGACACGCCGCAGGAGAGGAGTGACTCAAGACGCTGGGGTCACCTCCTGACTGACTGCTCGGCGTGTCCGCGCTTGAAGAAAATTGCGCCTCTTGCCCCTTGGCTCCGCTCTCGTCACTCGTCCCTCCCGCCATGGAAAACCTCTCGACCTGCACCGTTCGGCAGCTCGGCACAGCCACGGTGGTCCTGCTCAGCCAGCTCTACACCCACTGCGCCGCGGTGTCTTACTTCGCGGAGCTCGAAACTCGCTTCGCGCCCGTAGGTGTGCCCTCCTCGTCGCTGTCTCGCGCCCAAGGCCCCTCTGCTGACTCTTGCGCAGCCCTCGCCGGCATCGGAGCCTGGTTGGCCGTGCTCAACCCTGACATTCCATCGGAGTGGCTCCCCGGCCGCGTCCGCTTGTCCTCTCCGACGTGAGTCCAGCCAATTCTCGAGTGCTCGAGAGCCTCGAGACGGTCATTGACGGCACCGCGCGTCCCGCAGCATGAACTTTGTCACTTTCGTCTCGAAGATTGCGCGGGATCATCTCAGGTCGCAGCACAATGGGCGGGATCGGCTGCGAGCGTCGATCGAAAGCGAGCTCAAGCAGCTCAAGCCGAGGCCGGTGCGTCCGGTGTCTGCCGCTGCACCATGACTATCACAGCTCTGACTGCCGTCCCTTTGCCCGTCAGGGTGAGGAATACCGCTTCGACGACCGCACCCAGCGCTTTGTCTTTCCGCAAAGTGCGCGCACGCGTAGCAGGCAAGCCTTGTCCTTCGCCGTCGACACCTGCATGGCTCCACGCTGATGCTCGCGCGCCGCAGCTTCGGCGCCACCTTCACGGTTCGAATCGACCCCAAGCCCGACATCCAGCCCACGCCCGCCAACCTTGCCGACTGGGCGCCGCTCCTCTGCCGATTCAGGTCCGGCCCGGAGCGCTCGGGGGACGTGCTGCTCGAGACCCCGTCGTCGATCCTCTACAGCAGCCTCAACAGCGTGCGCACCCTCGCCGAGGCCTTGGCGACGGCGCCTTCGCACGATCGCGGGTACGTGGCCCGCCTCGAGCACGATCAGATGTCCCACGTGCTCGCCGTCCTGCTCATCTACTCGCTGCGCCACGTCGAACGCTTCGCCCTCGGCGACGCAAAGGCAGAGGCAACGTGGCGCACCATGGTGCGGTTCTTCCCGGAGGGAGAGTACGAGCTGTTGCAGAGGTTTGTCCGCGACGGCCGCCTTGCCGAGCTGGCTGAGCCTGCGGCGGTGTGGATCCGCGCACGCCTGTCCGAGGTGGACCACCGCATCAGCGCCGAGCTGGACAAGCAGATCGCCGAAGCGCTCAACTGGGCGTCGTCACTTACCCGCGTGCGTCCGCTTTTTCGCCTCGCGCTCTCGCCTGCCCTGCGACTCACCTTGAGTCGGAACAACGTTGTCTCATCCAGGTGGACTACAAGGTTAGTCTATTACCGCGGCACTCCTCTGGCTGCCCGGCTGTGCCCCAAAGCTCACCCGCCTCGTGCCGTCCGTCAGGGTGCCATGGTCCCGACCCCCGCCGTCGCCCTCCGCTCGCTCGGCGAGTCGTCGTCGCGCTTCTTCCCGCAGCCACGTCGTATCGGTGGCTGGTGAGGCTCGTCGCAGGCGGCGTGGCGCGAACTCGAGGTCGACAGGGTCGGCGGTAGGTCGCAGGCGACTGGACGACGTCGGGCCCTCGGGGTCATGGCTGTGTGCTCTTTGTTCTACCTTCTCCTGCTATGCTTATTTGGGTTCCTTCGGGCGCATCTCTGAGCAAGGCGGACGACTGCTTTCACGGGGGAAGCGAGCGTCGCCCGGTGTTGTCCGCCTCAAGTAGCCCGTCTTCCGAGGCCGCGTTCGCGACGCTCGACGTCCCCGAGCGCGATCTCAACCGCGAACACCAGCCTCTTGGCTGCTGGTGTTGACGTCGAGGCAAGCAACTCGGGAAGCCGGTCGCGCCGGGCCCCGTCGCCCGCCGACGGAAGCGCGTTTGGACCGCCTCTCTCGACGGGTCGCCTCCGTCGATTCGCGGGCTTCTCGCTTGCGAGCGCGCGTGACCACACCCAGGAGAGCGACAACTGGTTGATATGCAAATCCCCCCCGCTCGCGCCGAGGAAAAAAGGCGACGGGGATGGTCGAGGACGACAAGCGGTGCCCAACCACTGCTAGGGCGACGGAGGAGAGGGAGCGAGATAGGCAAAGCCACGCCCGCACGACTCGCAAGCGATAGACACAGACAGTGAAACCGGACGAGACCTCAGAACCCAGACATCCCCTCGACGCGTGCACCCTCCACACACCACTCACCACGTCCCCGGACCACCGCCGCCCGCAGCGCCTCCGTCGCCGCCCGCCCCGCCATACATGCTCCACGCCGGCTGCTGCTGCACCGAGCCGAGCGGCGGAACGCCCTGCAGCGGTGGCAGCGGCATCCCGTTCGGCGCCGCCGAAGCGAACGCCGCGCCCGCCTCGTCGTCGACGAGCTCGGTGATGCGCGGCCCTCCCGCGAACGGTTCCCTCGAGCCGTCGTTGCCGGCAGCGTCGTTGCCGTCGAGCAGTGTCGCGTGCGCGTATGCGCCCGGGGCGGCGTGCGATCCCGCGCCGAGCCACGGCTGGTCGTTCGTTGCCGACGGCGGCGGTGGCACGCCGTGCCCCTCGGGCGAGGTCGTGCCCGTGCGAGCCGGCGTCGGGGGCAGTCCGTGCGACAGCGCCCCGTAGGGCGGCTCCGCCTGCGACTGGGACATGGACGACGCGCCCGAGTGGACGGCGGGCTGGGGCAGCTGTACGGCGAGGGCCGTGGGAGATGACTCCGCCGTCCCACTCGCCGTGGCCGTCCTCGTCCCCGGCACCGAGGCTGTTCCTGTCTTGGGCGACGAGCCGCCCTCGACGACGTGCGCGAGCCCTGAGCGGTTCGCACAGTAGGGAAGCCCCGCCGCGCCGCCGCCGCTGACCGGGCTCCCGTTCGGCGCGCTCGAGCCTGCAAGGGGACCCGAGCTGGGCGTGTCGCTGCTGCGCGGGTCGCCAACGCTCGGGCCCGACACGAAGGCGAGCGGCGTGCCGTAGCTGTCGAACGTCCACGACGGCGACGGCGGACGCGGCGGGCCGTTCTGGGGCTGCTGCTGCGGAGGGAAAGGGAGGGGTCCGCGCTCGTTGTTCTGCGCGGTGGGCTGCTGCTGCTGCTGGTGCTGCTGCAGGAAGGACGGGACACCGTGCTGCGAGCGCTGCTGCTGGTACATGCTCGGTGCAGCGGGCGGCGCAGACACTGCGGGCGCCTGTCAATGTCAGTCCTGCAGAGACAGAGACAAACAGGGCGAAACGAGACTGACGGTCGTAGTCTCCGAACGCGGCGTACGGCGCCGGCTCATGCACCTTGCGGGCTGCGCGCGCCGCGGTAAGCTCCCGCAGGCGCTCGTTGGCCAGCGGCGTGAAGAAGCACGCGAGCTCGAGCGCGCGGGTGAACCTATCCCGGAACACGATCGTCAGCAGCTGTTTCTCTCGCGAGAGATGCAGCGACGGGGACGAACCAGTCGAGCTCGACGTCGGTCAGGGCGCACTCGGCAGGCAAGGGGCCAAAGTCGGTCGGCTCGTTCTCGCGCTGCGCCACCATGGTGGCCCACCCGGGGAGCACCTCGAGCTGCGTCACGAGGTGGTATACGCAGTGCTTGTCGAGCGAGTCGACAAACACCTTGGAGTAGAAGGCCAGGAGCTTGAGGCACTTGCGCACGCGGCGCTCGCTCGTCGCGAGCAGGTCCTCGAGCGCCTGGCGGTCGTCGACCGTCAGGTCGAGCCGGCGCTGGTGTCCGAGCCACACATGCGCGAGGTGCACGACGTCGAGCAGGCGCTCGTCCATGCGCACGCCGATGAGGAGGTCATAGTCGACAGAGTGGTGCGCGTCGCACCCGGCGGGCGTGTAGTCGAGCTGCACGAGGCGGCGGTGCAGCCTCTGGACGGCGGCGTGCGCGCGGTCGATGTACGACCACAGCTCGGGGATCGTCGTCAGGAAGCGCGTGTTGGGCCGCCGGCTCGACGACACGTTGGCGAACGCGCGCTGCACCGCGCAGACAAAGTAGCCCGTGAGGCCGAGCGCACGGTCGAGCTTGTCGCGCGTGATGGGTCCGCGCGAGGGGTCGAGGATGTCGTCGAGGAGCGGGCCGAGGTCCTCGTTGGCGAGGTCGGGCACGTGGACGCCTGCACCGCCGGACAAGGTGTCAGCGTGAGACCTGTTGCGGACGCAGCACACCTGGAAAGCGCACCCGTGCCGTCAAAGTACTCGTACAGGTCCTCGTCCGAGATGCAGACGGGCATGCTCAGGTACGCCGCAATGCGCGCGTCCGACTCGAAGAGGGTCGGTCCGACGCTGAGCTTGGTGGCCTGAACCTCCTCAAAGGGCAAACCTCCGTGCTGCATGTCGCGGTACAGGCCCATGGCCGTACGGAGGAAGAAGCGTGCCGTCTTGGGCTGCACCTCGGCGAGCATGAGCATCTGCACGAACGCGACGATCGTCTGCAGGTTGCGGGCGCTTGGGACCTGGAGGATGTCCATTTTGGAGCACAGGTCGGTCGCGCGCTTGACGATGGCGCGCCAGGCGTTCTCGCGGCGGACGCCGGCCGAGAGGACGAGGTCGAGCGACGCGCGGCCGTTCTCGATGTCGGGGCCGGCGATGCCGAGCAGCGCGCTGTGCGGCGAGGCGCGCGCCCCGAGAGAAGTGAGGATGCCGACGATGACCTGAGGGTGAGGTGACCGTGAGTCGCGCGCAGGAGAACACGAGGGCCGAGCGAGAGCTGCGCACCTGACTCGCCAGGTCGAGCTGGTCAATGTTCTCCTTGAAGTACTGAATGTCCGGGTTGAACAGGTGAAAGGCGGGCAGGTGGAAGCAGCAAGAGTGCATCGATGCTGCGCGCCCCGCGTCGCTCAATCGTCAGCCAGTGTTTCGTCGACGAGAGAGGGAGCAAAGAGACGGAGCGAAAAGGACGCACCGTCGATGAGGTGAATCTGGAGCGACGAAGCCATGGTCGGCAGTGCGAGCCTCCAGTCGCTCGAGCTCTGCCCGAGGTTCGACGCCCGGAGGAAGTTCTCCCACAGGTCCGCGATCCCGCGCTCGCCCTCCTCCTCCCGATCGTGATCCCCCATCATCCTCGCCCCGGCGCCCGCATGCGTCCCGTCCCCCACGCGCCGCAGCGCCCCCAACCCCGCCGCCGTCCCAGCGCCGCCCACTCCTCCCCCTCCCCCGCGCTGCCGCACGAGCGCCTGGTGGTGCTGCATGTCCGACAGCGCGCGCACCCCCTGGTACGGGTCGTACCCCGGGGGTGGCCGCAGTGGGTAGGGAAGAGCCGCGGGCGTGTACATGGCGCGCGAGGCCGGCGCGGGGCCGGCGAGGGAGTCGTGCGGTCCGGAGCCGGGGCCAGGGGCGACGCTCCCTGAGGGGGGCGACGTATGGCCGTCGTCCTCGGTCGGGATGACCCACGTCGGGCGGAGGGCACTGCGGCGGGACAGGGCATGTCAGCGAGAGCCCCTGGCGACGAGAAAGGGCGCGTTGTGAGGGAGGAGAAGCGCACATGGAGACATCGTCGCCGTAGTCGCACAGCTCTTTACGCTTGATGCAGCGAGTGCACTCTGGGTAGCGGCGGTCGCACTACATAGCGCCCAACCCGTGAGCAGAGGTCAGCCTCGCGGGTCGCACTTTCCCGAGTGGGGGCTGGCTGGGAAACGCACCTTGACCTTGCGCGTGCGGCAGTTCGAGCACGACTGCGCGGACGACGAGACTTTGATGAGTGCGCTGTTGACTGACGCAGAAGAGACGAAGCGCACCTTTGCGGTGACTTTGACGAGCTGAGTCCCGCCTGCGAGCTGTTCGGGGAGAGCGCCCAGGCCTGCGCCTGCCGCGGGGACAAGGATGGAGCCGCCCGGCGGGAGCTGGACCGTGTCGAGTGGGAGGTGCGACGTCCAGTCCCCGGCGACGGTAGGCACAGGCTGAGGCGGGAGCTGGCTGGTCGAGGCGACAGGCTGGTGGTGGTGGTGGTGGTGGAGAGGAGGGAGAAGGGGGAGAGGAGGGGGCTGAGGCTGAGGCGGGTACCCGTACGGCTGCTGCTGCTGTTGCTGCTGTTGCACGCCGTAGGGGTCGTAGCCGTCCATCATGGCCTCGGCGCGGTGGATGTGGGGGGACGAGCGACTAGGGCAGCGCGGGACCCGAAGGTGGTGCGGCGGCGGCGGCGTTCAGCAGGACGAGCAGGGGGCGCAGTGCACAAGGCGCGCCGTCTCGAGAGAGCTTCTTGCCACGCGATCGGATCGACAGAAGAGTCCGCGAAATTGAGCGGCGAGAAGGGAAGCGAAGTCGCTCTCTCGCTCCGAAGTCAAGTGGCTGGACCCAAGTCCGCGGAATCTTCGGGGCAGAGGCCGACTCTCTCCCAAACGTGCTCTCTCCAAGTGGAGCGCCCTTTTGTCACACGAAACATCAGCAGCGCCTTGCAACGCACCCGCGACCTCAGTACAGAACTCGCCAGCCCGCTCCTTGCCTTCCTCTGCCCGACACGCCGTCTCTAGTGCGCATTGAGCGCAGCATCCTTCTCCGCCTGAGTGAACATGCGGGGCTGCAGAGACGGACATTCGAGTGTCAGTGGGCCATGACGCTGTCATCAAACTGCGAGCCGAGGGGCGGTGCGACCAGGCCGCTGCGCGAGCCTGTCGACAGCGAGTGCTCACCGGGATGTTGCGCTCCCTGTCGAAGACAGGGGGTCAGAGTCAGTTGAGCGCACAGAGGGGAAGCGAAAACAGAACGGGGTAAACGCACCACTTGGTGCCGTCCGGGAACATTGCCGCTGCGAGACGCGCCGAGGACCAGACGAGGCAGGCCGAGAGAGGCGTGTCAGCGGGCCCCGCACCTTCCGTCAGAGAGAAGAGATGGGACGCACGCCGGTAGGGATCCGGGTGCGAGAACTTGTGCACCTCCTTCTCCGCCTCGTTGAGCAGGGCGGCGACCGCTCGCGGGTCGCGGACGTTGCGGTTGCGCTCAAACTGGGCGCGGATCTCGATCGCCTTGTTCCGCCACAGGTCACGGCGGACGTACCTGCGGGGTGCAGAGGCGTGCTCGTGGTCAGCGGGCCTGCGCTGGGTCGAGTTGAGAGGGCCGGGGAGGGGAGGGTGAGGGAGCCGAGATGAGGGCGACGAGGAAGTACCAGTCGAGGGCGCCCTTCAACGCGCGGCGGTACAGGTGCTGTAGGCGTCGCCGAGTCAGTAGAGGTTCCACAGAGCAACGGAGAGCAGCCAGAGCTCACCATGACATAGCGACGGTGCGCCTGGGACTGCACGCAGGTTGGCGACCAGGTCAGCGGGGAGGACGCGCTCGTCGGGGACTGCGTGGGCAGGGCGGCCTGGCTGTGACGAGACGTACAAAGGGAGAGACTACTGCCGCGGTCGAAGGCATCGTTGGAGGTGGTGAGAAGAGGGGTGGAGACGAGCACTCCCCCTCCCCTCCCTCGGCCTCTCAGGCTCTCACTGGCCCCCATTCGCTCGTCGCCCGCTCTCCTTCTAGGTCTAGCTTTAAGGCGTGCTCCAACTCGTTCTGATATTGAGCGGGGGGACACGGATCCTGGTTGTAGACCCCGAGCGTTCCCTCCCGCTCGCCCACTCTCGTCCCCTCTTGCTTGCCTCACGCGCCCTCGAGCTGGCGCACCAGGGACTCTCTCGGAACAGCGCGACAGGTGGAGGATGAGCATACGAGTACAGGAATGCACGGCCTACAGGAGCGAGACGAGCGGGGGAGAAGAGAGAAGCAGCGCGCAAGTACGCGTGCGCCGCCCCTGAGAACGGCGGAAGGGCGTCCCGAGCCCGAGTGTAAACAACGAGGAGGGGCCAGGCGAGGGAGAGGGGGGAACGCCGAGAGGGAAGAGGGGAGGGTGCGGCATGCGATCAAGGCGACGAAACGGGCAGGGCGAGAGCGGTCGGAAGGAAGCAGGCTCATGCCTTGCCGGCCTTCTTTGCCTCCTTGGCCGCCTTCTTCGCCTCCTTGAGCTTCTTCTTCTCCTCCTTCGACAGCTCCTCGCCCTGCAGAGCGTGGCGTATGCGACACGTGAGCATGCGCGACCGAGGGGCAAAAGGAGAGATGGGGGGGAGAGAGAGACGCACGTCCTCGGTCTTCTTCGCCTTCTTGGACTTCTTGGGCGACTCGTCCTCGTCCATCGCGGCCTCCGACTTGCGCTTCTGCGGGTTTGCCGAGAGCGTCAGTCTCTACGTCGGGTAGACCTCTCCAGATCGAGGTCGTGCGGGCCAGCCGTCCCGCTCGGCGAGCGTCCCTGCGCTCGCGCGCTCCCGACCGAGAGTGGAAACCACGCACCTTCTTCTTCTCCTTCTTGGCCTCGGCAGGTGCCGGCTCGTCGAGGTCCATCTTGGCCGCCGCCGCCGCCGGGGCGCCCTCGTCAGCGGCCTCGCCGTTCTCGGCCGCCTCGTCCTTGACCATCTTGAGCGCGCGCGCCATGGCCTCGGCGTTCTTGGTCGGGTTCGAGCCGTTCTCGTAGAAGCTCAGGCGCTCCTCGACCTGGTCGCGCAGGACCTGGCCAAACTTGGTCGTCGGCGCGTCGGTGAAGCAGTCGATGCGGCTCGCGATCGAGCACTTGTTGGCGAGGAAGCGACTGTGCGAGGGAGATGGAGCGCGGAGAGCGTGTCAGTCGGCGTGCGCAGGGGAGAAGGAAGGGCAAGGAGAGAGAGGGCGAAGAGGGCGCGGCAGGATCAGGAGGAGCGAGGGAGAGCAAGGGACAGCGCGGGCTTACCTGATGCGGCCCTTGTTCTTGGCTCCAGCGCGACCAATGAAGGTCGAGTGGTAGATCAGGCCGTACTTGGGCGTGTTGCCTTTGGTCTTGAGGGCACGGAAGAGGGCCTTCTCGGCACCGAGGATCTGGACCGTCGACGCCGGGTACTTGG
This sequence comes from Rhodotorula diobovata, assembly GCA_006352295.1. NCBI lineage: Eukaryota > Fungi > Basidiomycota > Microbotryomycetes > Sporidiobolales > Sporidiobolaceae > Rhodotorula > Rhodotorula diobovata. The sequence goes on along the minus strand of SOZI01000030.1, from coordinate 47,848 downwards.
ACAGGTTGGTGAGCGAGCCGGCGTGCGAGATGAGGCGTGCGCCGACCGTGTCGCCAATGAGGGCCGCGAGGTTGGGCGCGACGACGCCCATCTTGTCCGACAGGTACGCCTGGAGGCTCTTGCGGTAGTCGTACAGGTGGATGACGCGCGTCGCAAAGTTCTTGATGTTGAGGTGGTCGACCTCGGAGATGTCGGTGCCCATCGAGGCGCGCGACGCGTCGAGGATGTTGCGCGCGAGCGTCTCGTTGTCGTCGAGGAGCTCGGCGAGGGGCTCGAGGATGTCTTCGTCGAGCTGCGCCTTGTCGCCGAGGAGGCGGCACACCTTGGCGTACTGGTAGTTGTCGGGCACGATGCGCACAAGCTCGGGGAAGTGCCACCCGTACCACTCGCGGACGCGCATCGCGAACGTGTTGACGTCCTTGTCGAGCTGGTCGAGGAGCGCGATGGCCTGGATGATCATGTTGTCCGAGCGGTTGACGTTGAACTTGACCTTGGCGCGCGAGTAGGCGTGTCCGAGACCGAGCTGCGAGCGCTTGGTGTCGCCCTGCTCGAGGCCGGCGAGGAGCTTCTCCTGGTGGAGACGGATCCCGCGGAGCACCTCGAGGGTGCGGTCGCTCGCGTCGCACTCGATGCCGAGGGTGGCCTTGATCGACGACGCGAGGCCACGCTCCTCGACGCCGAGGACGACGCCAGCCTTCTTGGCCAGGTTGAGCTCGAGGAGGCCGTGGAGGAACTCGTGCACGACGCCCTCGGACACGTCGTTGGCGACCTCGAGGGCGTGGGCGGCGTCGGTGAAGGGCACGAACGACACGAGCTTGACCATCTTGCCGAACTTGGCGACATCGTCGACAGAGTCCTGGACCGACTTGACCGACTTGCCAATCTCCTCGGCGAACTCGCTCGTGAAGATGGCGAGGCCCGTGGCGCACTCGAACAGGAGCTGTTGAGGGGAGGGTTACAGAGGTCAGCGGTGCGACCCAGGGGGAAGCGAGACGGGGAGGCTCAGGACGAGAGGGGGGGGGCGCACATGAGTTGCCATGGTGAACGAGGGCGGGGTGGGGGCTGGGGCAGGAGCTGGGCTGGGCGGCGGGACCTGAGTGTGGAGCTCTAGTGGCTCTGTGCGGCGCTCAGCAGCCTCGAAGCGGGGTGGAGCAGCAGGGCGAGATGAAGGTGTCCCCTCTCCCTCGAGCTCGTTTTGCGAGCCGCAGAGAGCGGGTCTCACCCTTCTGTCCCCTCACTCTGGTGCACCCTGCAGGGTCTAGTAATTCCAGAAGTACAATCACTGCGCACTTGAGCCTATCCCTGCTACAAAGCGACGAGGTTTCCGCAGCCTCGTCTTCGCGCGTGCGCGCCGTGGTGCGCGCGCCTCCTTCCCTCGCTCCCGCTGCGCAGCCTCTCGCTCTCTCCCACTCTCTAGCCGCGACAGCGCGTGCCCCCAGTCACTCGCGCACATCCCGCAATGAGCGAGCCAGACGCGCCACCGGCCTCGCCCCCTCTCCCAACAGCCGCGGCGCCAGACCAAGCGACCGACGAGTCCCCACTTGGCCACGACGCCGCGCCCGCCCCCTCGTCGCCCGCGCCAGGACCCGACGCGACCCTCGACGACGACTCGGAAGCACCCCCTGCCATCGAACTCGTCGAGCCTCAGCACGCACCGGAGGACGACGAGCGCGAGGTCGACCCGGCACGAGGGCCAAGCGGAACTCCCCCCGACGACGACGACGATGATGTGGTGCTCTCGCGGGCCCCCGCCGAAGAGGAGGAGTCCGTTGCTCTAGAGGACGTGTCTCTGGCTGGAGGGGACACGGCGCGACCTCCTGTCGACGATGCGGCGCCCGAGGAGAACCCCGAGGTCGACGCCGACGGGACCCAGGAGGCGGACGTTCCGCCGACCGACGAGGCACCGCCCGTGGACGATGTCGAGCCAACGCCGCTCGCAGCCGAGTCCGTCGAGCCAGTCCCGGCGTCGCCGGACGCCGCCGAGAACGAGGGCGAGGGAGCCTTCGAGGACGTGAGCCTCTCGCGCGCGCCGTCGGTCGTGCCCGCCGTCCGCGCCCTCCGCGACGAGGTCCAGCGCGACGCTGCCGAGTTGCAGGCCGACACTCCCATGGTGCAGGCTACCGCACGTGAGGACGCGCCGGAACCTGAAGATCTCGAGCCTCTCCCTGCGTCCGCGTCCGCCTCCGAGCCGGTCGAGGCGGCGCCTTCGTCTGCACCCGCGCCTGCACCCGCTGCAGCACCCGCGCCGGCCCCTTCGACACCCGCCCCCTCGAGCAGCCAGGCGACGACGACAACCTCGAGCCCGCAGATCGAGCCCAAGGCGCGCCGCGAGTCGATGGCGTCCGTCACGACCGTCTCCGCGCCGGGCTCGTCTCACCTCGTGTCCGGCATCCTCATCGTCTCTTCGCTCGAGACCATCGCCGCAACAAAGGAGGCCAAGCGGTCCAAGCCACTCAAGGACGCGCTCGACCGCGCGCTCGACGCACTCAAGTCGCCCGTCCCCTCGACGCCCGGCCCTGCCCCGTCCACGTCCGCGACCGTCGACCCGCACGTCGTCTTCACGCCGCTGCGGCTCGCGTGCGAGACGCGCTCGCTGCCACTCATGATCACGGCGCTCGACTGCATCGGCAAGCTCGTCTCGTACGACTTCTTCGTCGAGCAGCACGACCCGGACGCGCCGCAGCTGGCGCTCGGCCGCGACGACGACAACGAGTCGCTCGCGGGGGGTGCGGGAGGCGTCAATGCGTCGCAGCAGAACCTCGAAGCGTTGCCGCTCGCCGACCAGATCACGTCGACCGTGTGCGACTGCTTCTCGCCTTCGCCATCCAACTCGACGTCCTCTTCCTCGTCTTCCTCGTCGAGCGCATCGTCCGCGACAACGCAGCACGACACGCTCCTCCTGCGCCTCCTCTCGTGCCTCCTCTCCCTGATCCTCTCGTCGTCCCTCCCCGTGCACCAGTCGGCCCTCCTCAAGGCCGTCCGCACCGTCTACAACGTCTTCCTCCTCGGCCGAGCCGGCACGGTGCAGACCGTCGCGCAAGCCACCCTGGGCCAGATCGTCGGCGGTGTCTTTGGTCGCGTCTCGCTCGACCAGGACGTGCGCACCGCGGCGGCGGCGGGCGCAACGGGTGGCCCGGACGCGCAGACGGCCGGACCGGCTGTCGGGCTGGGCCTAGGCGCGGGCGCTGGCGTCGGTGGGACGCCCGGGCCGAGCAGGAGCGGGAGCAGGACCGACCTGGCGAGCGTGGCGGAGGAGGACTCGGCTGCGGCGCCCGGGCCCTCGTCCGCGACGGAGGGCGCGGCGGGTGTCGAAGCTGCAGACGAGGCGACCGAGCAGGCTGAGCCGACGCCGCGCGTGCCGCAGGATGGGATGGAGGGTCCGCCTGCGGAGCAGGAGGAGCAGGAGGCGGGTGCGGCCAACGGCGGCGACCACGCGACGCCGCGCGTGTCGGTCACGCAGGACGGGGAGGAGCGGGCTTTGGACAGCCAGGGCGAGGGCGAGAAGATCACGAGGTGCGCTCGCGTTCGAGCTTTCCTCTCCGCAGCGCGGCGGAGGGCTTGCTGACCCTCAAAGCGACCGTTCCCAGGGAGAACCTCGCCCGCCTGAACGGCACGCCGATCCAGCCGTCCAATGCGGTCTCGACTAATGACCTGCGCATCAAGGACGCGTTCCTCGTCTTCCGCGCCCTGTGCAAGCTGTCGATGAAGCCGCTCGGGACCGACAGGTACGTGCCTGAGCCGTTTTCTCTGTGCCTTCGTGTTGTTGACACCGATATCCTCCACCCTTCGCAGCGAGCGCGACCTCAAGTCGCCGGCGATGCGCTCCAAGCTGCTCTCACTGCACCTGATCCTGACGGTCCTCAACAACCACATGCCCCTCTTCACCGACCCACACGTCGCCATCATCTCGTCGACTTCACGCGAGCGCACGCCCTTCCTGACGGCCGTCAAGCAGTACCTCTGCCTCGCCCTGTCGCGCAACGCCGTGTCGCCCGTCATCCAGGTGTTTGAGCTGTCGTGCGAGATCTTCTCGCGCATGCTCAGCGGCATGCGCCAGCGCCTCAAGAAGGAGATCGAGGTCCTCCTCAACGAGATCTTCCTCCCCATCCTCGAGATGCGCAACTCGACCGTCCGCCAAAAGTCGCTCCTCCTCGCTGCGTTTGGCCGCCTCGCGCAGGACCCGCAGGCACTCGTCGACATCTACCTCAACTACGACTGCGACCGCTCGTCGCTCGACAACATCTACGAGCGCCTCCTCAACGTCGTGTCGAAGCTCGGCACGACCTACTTCCCTCCCTCGACGCCCAAGCCCAACGAGCCCGTCCTGTCGGCCCTCTCGCCCGCGGCATCGCCCTTCCCTCTCGCCGCCACGTCGCTCTTTGACGAGTCGCGCTTCACCGACGCGGCCTTTGTCGGCACCCCGCCCGAGGCGCACATCAAGCGGCAGAGCCTCGAGTGCCTCGTCACGGTGCTGCGCTCGCTCGTCTCTTGGGCCGGACGCAGCGCTGCACCGACCGCAGGGCCCGCAGGTGCTGTCCCGTCTACGCCGTTGAACGGCGCCTCGTCGCGCCCGAGCGAAGACGGCGGCGAGCCCCGCGCGAGCGAGGCCGACGGCGGGACAGCGGGGGAGCGCACGCCCGTGCTCAACGCGTCGACGTCTTCAGCCTTGAACGGCAGCGGTGGCGGACGCAGCAGCACGAGCGGGGCCAACACGCCCGACGTCGTCGCGCCCGACGACCCGTCGCGGTTCGAGAACGCCAAGCTGCGCAAGACGACGCTGCTCGAGGGCATCAAGAAGTTCAACTTCAAGCCCAAGCGAGGCGTCGCGTTCCTGGTCGAGCACGGCTTCATCCGGTCGACCGAGCCCAAGGACGTGGCGCGCTTCTTGCTCCAGGCCGACGGGCTCGACAAGGCGCAGATCGGCGAGTACCTGGGCGAGGGCGAGCCGGAGAACATTGCGACGATGCACGCCTTTGTCGACTACATGGACTTCACGTCGATGAAGTTCGTCGACGCGCTGCGCATGTTCCTCCAGTCGTTCCGCCTCCCCGGCGAGGCGCAGAAGATTGACCGATACATGCTCAAATTCGCCGAGCGGTACACGGCGGGCAACCCGGGCACGTTTGCCAACGCCGACACGGCCTACATCCTCGCCTTCTCCGTCATCCTCCTCAACACGGACGCGCACAACCCGCAGGTCAAGAAGCCCATGACGCAGGCCGAGTTCATCAAGAACAACCGCGGCATCGACGACGGCAAGGACCTCGACGAGCAGTTCCTAGTCGACATCTACGACGAGATCAACGCCAACGAGATCCGCATGAAGGACGAGGTCGAGGCGGCTGGTCCGCAGGCCCCGGCCGCGGGACTCGCAGGCACGATCGCCTCGGTCGGACGCGACTTCCAGCGCGAGGCCTACCTGTGGCAGTCTGAGACCATGGTCAGCAAGACCGAGGTGCGCTCCCTTCGTCTCCTTTGCTGTCGGGCTTGGGCTGAAGCATGAGCTGACCCCCCCCCCTTCTCCTTCGGTGCGCAGGCGCTCTTCCGCACGCTCGTCCGCGGGCAGAGGCGCGGCGGCCGCGCGAGCGACGAGTACTACTCTGCGTCGCACGCCGAGCACGTCAAGCCCATGTTTGAGGTCGCGTGGATGCCCATCCTCGCCGGCATCTCGGGCCCGCTCCAAGACTCGGACGACCTTGAGTTGATCAAGCTCGCGCTCGAAGGGTTCAAGCAGGCGATCAAGATCGTGTGCCTGTTTGACCTCGAGCTCGAGCGCAACGCGTTCGTGACGACCCTGTCCAAGTTTACGTTCCTCAACAACTTTGGCGAGATGCGGCCCAAGAACGTCGAGGCCATCAAGACGCTCCTCGATGTTGCCATGGTCGACGGCAACTACCTCAAGGGCAGCTGGCGCGACGTCGTTACGTGCGTCAGCCAGCTCGAGCGCTTCCAGCTCATCGCCCAGGGCGTCGACTCGCAGGCCCTCCCCGAACTCGGTCGCAAGCCGTGCGTTCACTTCCTCCTCTCCACGCGCTCAAGTACCCACACTTAGGTTATCCAACGTCCGCAGATCGACGGGCGGCAAGCGGCGGTCGACGGTCACCAAGCGGACGAACCGCCCGACGGACGAGGTGGCGCAAGAGACTCGCTCTCAGCACATCACCATCACGGCCGACATGATCTTCTCGTCGACGCCTCACCTGTCCGGGACGGCCATCGCCGACTTTGTGCAGGCGCTCAGCGACGTGTCGTGGGAAGAGATCCAGGCGTCGGGCCTCGCCGAGCAGCCGCGCGTCTTCTGCCTGCAGAAGCTCGTCGAGATCTGCTACTACAACATGAACCGCATCCGCCTCGAGTGGTCGTCCATGTGGCTCATCATCGGCGAGCACTTCAACCAGGTCCGTCTGGACGCTCCTCTCTCTGCCTCCTCGGCTCCGGGACGTGCGCGGGGGCTGACCTCCTTCTTCCGCCGTGCACCCGAACGCTTCCCGTCGTCGCAGGTCACGTGCCACACGAACGCCAAGGTGTCGTTCCTCGCGCTCGACTCGCTGCGGCAGCTCGCCATGCGCTTCCTCGAGAAGGAGGAGCTCGCCCACTTCAAGTTCCAGAAGGACTTCCTCAAGCCGTTCGAGTACGCCATGGTGCACAACACGAACCCAGATGCGCGCGACATGGTCCTCCAGTGCCTGCACCAGATGATCCAGGCGCGCGGGCGCAACCTGCGCTCCGGGTGGCGCACCATGTTTGGCGTCTTTGCCGCCGCCGCCAAGGTCCCGACAGAGCGCATCGCCGTCCAGGCGTTCGACATTGTCCAGCGCGTCAACAAGGACAACTTTGCCCAGATCGTCGAGTTTGGGTCGTTCGCCGACCTGACCGTGTGCGTGACCGACTTCTGCAAGATCTCAAAGTTCCAGCGCGTCAGCCTCCAGGCCATCGAGCTCCTCAAGTCGCTCGTCCCGATGATGCTCGCGTGCCCCGAGTGCCCGCTGAGTGCGGCGGCGACGGGCGGCAAGCCCGTCGAGTCGACGGCGACCGACGACCCAATGATCCGGTTCTGGTTCCCGCTCCTGTTCGCCTTCTACGACGTCGTCATGAACGGTGAGGACCTCGAGGTCCGCAAGCGGTGCGTTTCGCTCTCTGTCCTGTGCGCGAGGTCCCCTCGTCCTGACCACGGACTGCCCCCTTTGCCCTCTTTCGCAGCGCCCTCGACTACCTGTTCGACACGCTCAAGCGCCACGGGTCGTCGTTCCCCGCCGATTTCTGGGACACCATCTGCAAGGAGGTGCTCTTCCCCATCTTCGCCGTCCTGCGGTCGCGGTCGGACGTGTCGCGCTTCTCGACCCAGGAGGACATGAGCGTCTGGCTGTCGACGACCATGATCCAGGCGTTGCGCAACCTCGTCGACCTCTTTACGTTCTACTTTGACGTGCTCGCGCGCATGCTCGACAAGCTGCTCGACCTCCTGAGCGAGTGCATCTGCCAAGGTGCGCCATTCGTCTTGCTCGCTCTCCCAGCGCAGGCGTTTCGGTCGACTCACACACTCGCACCTCTCACCGCGCACCTCCCTGCAGAGAACGACACGCTCGCGCGGATAGGCACGTCGTGTCTGCAGCAGCTCGTCGAGGACAACATCGACAAGCTGTCGGGCGAGCGCTGGGAGCGCATCGTGTCGACGTTCGTCCAGCTGTTCAAGACGACGACGGCGTACCAGCTCTTCGACCCGACCCTTCTCCTGCCCGACTCGGCCCAGCCTCCTGGCCCCTCTTCCTCCTCGCCCTCGACCACGTTTGCGCCCCTGTCCCCGCCCGTGCCGGCCACGAACGGCGGCGGAGAGGAGGAGCGCTCGCCCGTGCCGCCGCCCAAGCCAGGTCCACCCGTCGACCGTCGACGCGTGTTCCGCCAGATCATCGTCAAGTGCGTCCTGCAGCTGCTCCTGATCGAGACGACGCACGAGCTCCTCCAGAACGAGCGCGTGTACAAGACGATCCCGCCCTCGGAGCTCCTGCGCCTCATGACGGCGCTCGACGAGTCGTACCGGTTCGCGCGCAAGTTCAATGCGGACAAGGAGCTGCGCATGGCGCTGTGGAAGGTCGGCTTCATGCGCGACCTGCCCAACCTGCTTCGGCAGGAGAGCACGAGCGCGGCAACGCTCGTCAACGTGCTCCTGCGCATGTACAGCGACGTCCAGCCGGAGCACCTCGAGAAGCGCGCAGAGGTCGTCGACGTCTTTGCGCCGTGGGTCGCTCCTCCTCTCTCGCTCCTTTCTCCTCACTCACCCGCGACTGACCGTGTCCGCTCCCGCAGACTCGGCCTCGACGTGCTCGCCAACTACGTCTCGCTCAACCCCGAGACGCAGGCGCGCAACATCACGGCTTGGACTCCCGTCTGCACCGAGATCCTGCAGGGCTTCTGCGCCTTTGAGGACGAACCCGTGCGTCTCGCTGCCCCTCTCTCTCGTCGTCAGGGAGCCAGCAACTGATCCGAATCTCTTTCGCGTAAAACGCAGTTCAAGGCGCAGCTGCCGCGACTGTACCCGCTCGTGACCAACACGCTCGTGCGCGAGGCGGACCCGAGCCTGCGCGAGGCGGTGCGGCAGGTGTTTGTCAAGGTTGGGAGGGTCGCGCTGGGCATCACGGGCGAGGGAGAGGAGGACGAGGCCGCGCGGTAGAGTGTCTCTTGGGTTCTTTCAGTCTCGCGTGTGTCTATGTCGTCGCTGCAGTGTGATCAGGTCGAGTCGGTCGAGTCGATTCGGTGTGGTGGGCGTGCGTGCGTCGAGGAGTGCCAGTCGAGGGGCCGCCGAGAGATCCTCATCGTTTTGAAGCTCGTGCAGCTATTGCAGGACAGGCCCGCGAGCACTCTGCGTATGTCAGCCGGACCACTCACTGTGCGACTCTGCCTGTTGCGCCGGTGCTTGGTCGACGCTGCTCTGCTCCCCGCCCCCGCTCCCGAGCTTTCGCCCCGACACCTCGCTCGCATCCCTGGGCCTAGCCTAGGAGGCTATTCTTCCGGCTCGTTGCCGTTCTCAGTGGCTTCAGGGCCGCGCTCTTTCGTCCCGCGACGCTGTGGGTCGCCAGCTGGCCTCCTCATCAGCCGGATCCACCCCACCTCCTTCCCCTCTCTCGACAATCGACCAGGGCGCTTGCAGGGGTCAGTGCCAGCTGTCATTTGGGTACCACGGAGCAGGTGAGCCCTCTCTCCCTATCCTTCGGACGGAGGCAACGGGGACCGACGGGTCCTCTTCGTTGACGAGGTTGCGAAGGGGCGGGTCTCAAGAATGGGACGGGATGCGGCTGCACGGGCAGATTGCACCTTGACGAAAGAGCTGTGCGTACGGCTATCTGTCGACCCGGGCCAACGGTCTTCGTCCGGTCCCTGTGGCTGCCCCGCTCCCACTTCTCCTCCTCCTTCCCCTCCCCCTCCTCCATCAAGCCTCGCATTCAGCCAACCGTGGGTGGGACACCGAGCCATTGTCGCGCATCCCCGAGCCCGCAGCCGGGACGTTCGGCTTGGCGAAAGGCACGCGTGGGCGGACCCGGCGCGGACGGACGGACAGGAGACCGTCGCCCCCATCGCCGAGGCCCCCGCGCTGATCCTCGTCCTCCCCTTGTCTCCGTTCTCCTCACTCTGCAGATACCATCATCAGCGACTGACGCGAAGCCATGTCGAGCCAGCCCTCGATGGCGTCGTCCGCCGCCTCAACGCCGCAACACCGCGGATCCGGCACGCCCGTGCTGGGCTTGTCCGCCAGCATGTCCTCGTCGCCGCGACCGTCAGGCCAAGTCAGCAGCGCAGCCGACTTGACTGCCTCAGTGCGCCGCACGTCGGGCGACCGACCACCACCCCTCGTCGGCTCGAGCGTCACCGTCGTTGGCGACGCCGTCCTTGTCTTCGGCGGCCGCCTCGTCCCCACTCGGACCATGGTCGGCACCTTGTACCGCCTCGACCTGACGAGCGGCGAGTGGACCAAGCTCTGGCCGCCGGAGGGCGGCAGCGGCGACGACGACGACGCTCGGCGGCATGGCCCGCAGCCACGGTACTTCCACAGCGCGTGCGCGTGGGGCGACAAGCTCGTCATCTTTGGCGGCGAGGGTTACGGCGCAGATGGCGGACCCTCGTCCAGCGCGTCGGAGGCCCTCTCCTCCGACGCCGACCCTGCGCACGCGCTCCGCACGCTTGACGACGTGTGCGTGTGGGATACGGCGGCCGGCAGGTGGCTCGACGGCGAGACCAAGTGCGCCGAGGGTGTCGAGCCCCCTGCGGCGAGGTATGCGCACTTGGGTGTCGTGACGAGTGTCGCGGTCGCGGGTGAGGGTGGGCAGAGGCGCGAGAAGGCCGTCATGGTCGTCTTGGGCGGGCAGGACGTCCGCAACACCTGTGAGCCTCGTCTTTGTCGCCTGCTTGACCCGGACCGGAACGCTGACCAGTCACCTGTCCCGCATAGACCTGCACTCGACCAATACGCTCGATCTCGACACGATGACCTGGGTCAAGAGCGGGACCTGGGATCGCCACATCGGCACCTACCGCGCCGTCGCAGCTGCGCCTCGCTACGCCGTCGCTCCCACCACTTCGACGCCCACTCCTCTCGCCGACGACGCCACTCCCCTCGAGCCCATCGTCCAGCTCAGTCACTCGACCTTGATCGACGAGGCCGACCCCGAGCCGCTCGTCCTCTACTCGAACTTCAACTTCTCGCAAGTACGACGCGACCTCGACCTGCTCGACTCGCCTTTGTCCCCGACGCCGCTCTCGGCAACCTCCCTCTCGTCATCAATGACGGGCTCGGCCTTCCCTCCTGGCCTGCGCTTCCCGACGGGCACCATCGTCGGCCGGCACCTCCTCGTCTTTGGCACGTTCCTCTCGGCCGCGGTCAACAACTTCTCGATCTGGTCCCTCGACCTCGGACCCGGCGGCGCAAAGGGCGTCAAAGACCGCATCGCCCGCGGCGACAAGCTCGAGTGGATGCGCATCGACCCAGGCAGCGTACTCGCACGGGGGAGTTGGAACCGCGCTGTCGTGTGGAGGAACACGGTCATCGTGCTCGGTGACCGCGGTGCGTCTCACCTCGTCGTCTTTGCCGTTTTCTCTGTCGTGCTGACTCGCTTGTCGATTCGCAGAGCGTGACATCGCTCTCGACTACGACCACCGGCAGACGAATTTCACCCACCTCGCCGTCGTTGACCTCGAATCGTTCGGCATCTACCAGCCGCCGACGCTGCCGCTCCCGCTCGACGCGCAAGCCCTCGGCCTCTTCACCCTCTCGCAACCCCATCTCGCCGACTTTGAGATCGTCTGCTCGGACGGCAAGCGTCTCGGCTGCTCGCGAGCGGTGCTTGTCGAACGCTGGCCGTGGTTCAAGGCCAAGCTTGACGAGTTCCAGCAGCGCGCGTCGGGCGTCCAGGCGGCGCAGCAGAAGCGCGAGGCGGACTCGGCAGCGGCGGCGGCGACAACACCGGGTAGTCCGACACTGCAGCGCGGCGAAGTCAACGGCCAGGGATCGGCCCCCTCTGCCGACACGCTGCGCCTCACGCCTCGCACGCTCGACCTCCCCGAGCCATCGCCCGTCGTGCAGGCCTTCCTGCAGTACCTCCACACCCTCACGCTCTGCACGCCGCACCAGCTCCACCCGCCCGTCCTCGCCGCTCTCGCCGTCTTCGCCAAGGCGTACGACGACGACGCGCTGCGCGCCTGGTGCGTGCATGCGCTGCACGGCGTACTTGAGCAGCAGGCGGCGGCCGCGCCGCTCGTGTACGAGTCGGCGACGATTGCGGGGTGCACGGCGCTGCAGATTCGCGCCCTGAGGACGATGCTCGTGCGTTCTCCTTCCGCTGATCTGCGCTTCGCGTGCCTAGGCTGATCCCCGTCGTCATCGTCTGCAGAACAGCCCCGCGCTGCGAGCACGGTCGTCCGTCCCGCCTCCTTCGGCCGCCGCGCAGGGTAGGCCTGTCCTTGCTTGAAACCCTTCCCTCCCGCTTCTAGATCGCCTCTTGCACTCCCTCGCGTCGCGTCCCGAGTTCTGTACCACTTTGTGTCGCTCTCCCTTGCAAAGGCTGCCCTCCATAGATCAACTCTTCACCGGTGGAGTGCACGGCGCTGACACCTTCGTCGCTCCCTCCTCATCTAGATTCGACGCACCCGGCTCGAGGGGGCTCGGTCTCATCGTCGTCAACCTGGACAGCGTCGAGCGCGAGTGTTGGATCGAGCACGACCCACCGCGCGCCAGCCCCGACAGCCCTGCGTCACGCTCAGTACGTGGGCGCTTTCCCTTCGCCGACGCTCTCGCCGACACCCTCGCCGCTGCGCTCCCCAAGGTCGCCCAGCTCGTGGCCCGCACCGTCTTCTCCGCCGCCGAGCTCGCCACTTCCCTCACTTCCCGACTCGCCTCTCCCCCCTTTGCCTCTCAAGAGCCTGCGTCGCCCGTCAAAGGCGCCGTCAGACGAGGTCGCCGAGCCGTCGCCGGACGACGTGGCGCCGCTGCCCGTCCCGCTCTTCTCGCCTTTCCTGTCGCCCGATCGGCCCCCTCGGCTTTCCATGCGCACGAGGCAAAACAGCGCGACCTCGTCGCGCTCGTCAGACGCGGGGTATTCCGACGTGGCGGCGCCGCTCTTCGAGGGCGAGTCGGACTCTGCCACGAGCCCACTCGACTCGTCGCCGGGCTCAGAGGTCAGCATCGCGACCGTCGCGACGTCAGTTCGGTCGCGCTCGTCGTCAATCGGCAAGACCTCGCTCGCGTCCGTGGCGTCGGCTGCTCCAGCGCTGTGGGCAACGAGGCTCGAGACGCAGGTCGAAGAGGACGAGCCTGCGGCCCTGCAGGTCGAACGCACTAGCAGTGCTGTCGCGACCGGTGAGGACGCCCCCCCAGCGGAAGAGACGAGCCCCCCGGTCACCCTGCGCGTCCCGAGCCCGCCGGCGGCGGATACTCGCACGACAAAGTTCTCTCTCGGAGCTTCACTTCTCTCCAAGCGTCGCAAAAGGGGGGCACGCGGCGCTGAGGGGGAACCCGTGACCCCCGGCGCAGACCCGGCGGAGCACTGGACGCCGTCGTTCTTCGACACCGTCAAGGGCGGCAGTGGCTCGACTCGCAACCCGCTGTCGACGCGCAAGGCGACGGCCATCCCACGCGAGCTCGTCGAGGAGCTCGACTTTGCGACGCTCGCGGAGCCGCTACCTCTCGTCTCGCCGCCGCTGCCCGCCGACCCTTTGATCGACAATGGCGGCCGCTTCGCCAGCCCGCGGCCTGCGCCTCCGCCGTCACTCCTCGTCTCGTCGGCTCAGATAGGCGGAACGTCGTCGTTCGTCGCCGCCGACCCTCCGCGCAGTTCGACGTCGTCCAGCAGCTCGCGCCGACACTCGTTCGAACCAAGTTCCCTCGCTCTCCCTCGTTTCGCCCATCCCGCGCGACCCGCCTCGCCCTTGACGCGGTCGCCGTCGTGCTCCGCATCCGGGTCACCCTCGATCCGGTCGTCCATCTCTTCCGGGACGTCAGTCCGCATGGACCGCTTCAGGTCGTCGTCTCGCGGGAGTGCCTCGTCGGCGGACGAGGCCGTCACGCCGCTCATGCCGGCCGGTGCGTTTGTGCCGACGGAGACAATCGTCGAGTCGGGCGACTGCGCGGGCGGGATAGCAGGGCCCGGGGCGTCCTCACTCGGCCTGACGGGCATGACGGCGCCGCTACGCGACAAGTCGCCCAACGCCGGCGGAAGCGGCGCAGCTCACGACTTTGGTCGTCTCTCGCCGCTTCCGTTCGTGCATGGCGCTACCGCCGCGCTCTCGAGTGCGTCGCTGGCCACCCCCTCGCGCGTGCACCATCCCGCTCCTCCCGTGCGGTCTGTCTCGGCCCCCGTCAAGTCGACGTCTTTCCTCCGAGCCTCAATCGTCCCGCCTTTGCCCTCGAAGAAGCCCCTCTCGGTCAAGGAGCAGCGCCACGCGCTCGAGATCTCGGTCGGTACCAAGGTCCTCGAGGCGGCCGGCGCTTCGGCGACCGAGGTCCGCCTCCGCGCACGGAGCGTCGGGTTCCAGGTGCTCAAGCAGCGCGAGGAGGAGGCCAAGAAGCACGGCGGAGGAGGAAGCGGGAAGGGGACCCGCCACGGGATGACGGGTGCGCTGGGCGAGTACGTCGGGGGAGAGGCGCTCGGGAGCAGGTTCAGTATCGATTGAGGTCCTCTGTTGCCTGTGAGCAGTACGCAACTTATCGTTCGTTCTTATCCTGGTGCTCTCCGGCAGGGTCAGCGCCTGCAAGCCGACGAGCCGCGACGCCGGCCACAGCTCCTCCTCAGCGCTCAGGCCTCACTAGCCCCGACCAGTCTCGTCCAAGTCTCGTTCCCCTTGGCCTTCTCCGGCGCCGTTGCTACCTTCGGTGGAGATGGGTTCCTGCACAACCGAGGTCGGCGTTTCAGCTCTGCTCAAAGCGCCCGTGACTTGCAGCTTGCGTCCTCGTGCTTGGTCGTCATCCGGCGAGCGCGCTCATGCTCTGAATTTGGACGCAGCACCGCTCGTCAGCAGGGCCAGAGTGCGAGGCCCCTATTTAAGTCACGCCTCCCCCTCGGAGTTGGCGCACGCGGCCGCAGCTCGCAGGTCTGCGCCCGTGCGTCGGCTCGCCTCCTGTCGCCGGGCCCCTCTCCTGACGAACGTCCGCCGTCTGCGTCTGTCGCGACGCCCCTGACTCCTGAGCTTCTTCTTTCTTTCAAGCTTCGGACGGCTCGAAACTCTCACTCGGCGACCGACCGCTTCTCTTCCTCTCGTCGCCCTCTCTCCTTTCACCCGCCATGGTGCCGCCGGCCGAATCCTGCTGCGCCTTGGACCTCGAAAGCGCTGCGGCGCTCCTGGCATCCGAGCTCACTCAGGGCAACGTCGACAACCGCGACGAAAGCAGCGGACGGGTGTACGCCTCGTCCGAGTCGTCCGATCCCGAGGAGTCTCTCCTCGACGACCCCAAGCTCCAGTACGGCCTCACAGGTGCGTCGCTGCGCTTCCTTCTGCTCGTGCTTTCTCCCTCTCACTGACCTCGAACCAGGTCTGCCTGCGGTGGGCCGGTGGGTCACCGAGGTCGACAAACGCGGCGACACTCTTGCGCACACGCTCGCCAACGACGTGGTCGTTTCGACCAAGCACGCAAAGTGAGCCAGGCGCTCTCTTATTTTCAGCCTGTCGTCAAAGCTGACAAGGAGAGAATCGCAGAATCGCTGTGCTCATCATCGCTTCGAGCCACCACGGCCGCGACTCGGACGAAGACCTGTGCGAGATTGCCAAGGACGACCGCGAGATGGCCGACTGGTCCGACGTGTGTCTGAAGTCGTCTCGACTCGATCTGTAGCCGCCCCGCAGCTCCCGACTGACTCGCGTCGCGCGCTCGCCGATGCAGAAGCTCGCTGTCCACAAGGGCTGGTACACTTTCCCGCGCCTGCACGCCGCTGCCAATGGGTGAGTCTTCTCTTGCGGCAAGGACAGCAGTCACTGACGGTCCGTCCGTCACCGACAGCTCCCGACAGTTCAACGTTCAGGTTGACTTGAGCGAGGTGATGCGGTGTGCCGGCGCGCCTAGCAGCATTTTTGCCAGGGGTCGCCGTCAGCCCAAGGTCCCAATCATGACCGCTCCCCACCTCCTCATACATGGCCTCTGGACCATGGCCGTCGCGCACAAGGAGCGTGCTGAGCGTGCCACAGCGCGCAACGACGAGGTGGCCGCCCAACATGACGAGGTCATGGCGCACGAGCTCTTTGCGCTCGTCCTGCTCTCGCAGCTCTGCAAGACGCACGGCGGGGTGCCCAGGCTGTATGGCACCGACGAAGCCTGGCTTGCGTGCATTCGCCACCCGGAGCACAGAGGCGGGTACAGCGCGGCCAAGCTCTTCGTCGAGGAGGAGCTGCAGCCAGGCAGCGCGATCGTGCAGCACCTTTACCAGACCTTCTCGGGACACGTGTCAGAGCACGTCCTTGAGGAAGCGCTCACATGGATCACGCAGCGCTTCAAGCACGAGGTTCGTTCACGTCCACCTCTTTCTCCCCTCTTCGACGCGGCGGTCCTGACATTTGCGCGTGCAGATCGAGGTCCTGCCTGCAGGGCACATCGTGGGTCCTTTACTGGTCCTACATGCGACGTCTGGCGCAGACTGACAATCATCCTCACGCCTCACCGCCTGTCGCAGCCGTCGCCTCACCGCTCCAGGTCGCAGTCTCGCTCGCCGCATCACGCCGGTAGGGCGAGCGCCCACTCACTCGGTCATGCGTCGTCGCGCTACTTTCCGCAGGACCGTCGCCTGGCGTCGTCGTCGCGGTTCTGAGCGTTGCGGCGGCAGGATCATGACGGGCGGGGGACGCGTGGCAAGGAAGCGGAGAAACACACTGAGGCGTCTGCATTGACCTTGAGAGAGCGACATGCCAAAGGCTTCTGCGGACAACAAGAAGCGCCAGAGAGAGCGACGACCGCACCCAAGCAACTCGACAGGCTGCTGGGTGCGACGTGCGGCGACTCCGAGTCGGAACGACACTTCTTTTCGCTCTCCGCCTTCGCTTCTCACCTTGGTCTACTGAGGAGCGCCACCCTTTCAAGATCGTCTCCCGAGCCCCCTCGCGCTCCCACGTTCGCGCCGTGCCTCGGGGCCACCGCGCGAAGTTCTCGCCTCATCAGGGCGGCCCCCGACTCTTCCTCCTTCGCCTGACCCCCTTCACGGCTTGGATGGAGCAATACGACAAGAGGAAGCCCCTCGCAGCTGTCTTCTAACACGCTGGCGCCCATTTCGCCTCTTCTGTTGACGTGGACGCCTCGCCTCCGCTCGACCCTCCTAGGTCTCCTGTCCGCCGCTCACGAGACTTGCCCCTGACCGCGCGCGGACCTTCCGACTCCTGAGCGTCCTCCGTGGAAGGTCCGCCCTCACGAACAGGGCCCCTCTTTGAGCTTCGCTCGTCCTTCACTTCTCTTTCCTCCTCCATCCCCTGCTCCCGCTCCCGCCTCCGTGCCATGGCTTCCAGTCTCTACTTGTGCTCGCTCGCAGACTTTGCTGCTGCTCAAAAACACCTCGCAGCGATGCTGCGTCAGGAACACAACGAGGCGCACACGAGCGGCGCCGTGGGTTCGGAAGGGCGGTACCCTCACTTGGGGTACGGCCTCGCGGGTGCGCCTCCTCTCCCCTCCGCTCCTGCCTTCGGCTAGGGCGCATCCCACTGACATTGCCAAAAGGCTTGGGGGCGGTGGTTGCTTGGGCACACGAGCTCGGGGTCGGTCACCGGGGCGACACGAGCAGGACAGCCCAGCTCCTGCACTGGATCCTCGTCCCCACCGACCACGTCAAGTGCTTTTTTGACGGCTCTCTGCTCTCCACTATGACAATTCACGCTGACTCCTTTGATCCTACCTGGATCTCAGAGCGCTGGTCGCCCCCATTATCGGACCGACTGACGCGCACGACGACGACGAAAGCCTCCTCGAGGTCGTCAAGGCGGACATCGACAGCCTGCCAGTGCGTCCAACCTTCAGCGCCGTGTCGCTTCCGGCCACGCGAGCTGATTGCCCATGCACCCGTGCCGCAGGACCGTCACTTCTCGCAAGGCTGGCTCACGTGGGACCGCACGAAATTCCGTCCGAACGACCGGTCAGTCTCTTCCAGTGCCACGCTCTCTCGCCTGCGAGTGAGCTCACTCGGGGGAACACGTCCACCACAGCGAGACATTCATGGTCCAGCTCGACGCGAGCGGCCTCGTCCGCTCGGCGCTCCCGCCGCACCGGCACTCGGTCTTTGTCGCGTGCACGCGCGACGATCACGCAGGCCAGCTGGTGCCCACGGCACCGCACCTCCTCCTGCACGGCGTCCTCGCCATCAAGCACCTGCACGAGCACCACGCACACACCGCCGCGGCGTTCGAGCTCCTCGCGCTCGTCCTCCTCGCCCAGCTGTGCGCGCTGCCGCGCCCCGCGGCCCTCGGCGACTCGCAGGCAGAGTGGCGCGAGGTTGCGCGCCACTTTGACCGCGAGGCCCTCGACAACCTGAGGGCCTTTGTCGAGCTCACGCTCGACCCCGCAGGCGAGCTTGCGACGAGGAGCGCGGCGACGTGGTACCACCACGAGGGCGCGCCGTTCGAGACAGAGTGGCCCGCCCTGAGGAATGACCTGCACACGGCCATTAACTGGATCCGGCACCGCTTCTCCGAGTGGCTCCCCGTGCGTGCTCGCCGCTCCTTGTTCCCGGACTCGGCGCGCACTGACCCTGTCCCCTCCCCGTTCCCCCTCCCTGCGCCCTTCAGTCGCAGGGCGGCCCCGCCGTGGCTAGCCACTCACTCGGGGATGCGGCGCAGTCGCGCTACTTCCCGCAGGACCGCCGCCTGGCCTCGTCGTCGCGGTTCTGAGCGACGAGGGTCTACGTCGAGGAGGGGGGAGGTCGCTGAAAGCGACTATGTAGCGCCGGCAGGGAAGTCTCGACGGACCAGTCTGTGTCTGCGTCAGGCTTGCTGAGCATTGAGAGAGCGCGCAAGCGGGAAGGCGGAGAGAGCTGACTGGAGCGCGCGCAACCGAGCGAGGGCAGCTTGACCCCCTCGAGCAGCGAATGGGGCGCCTCCCGAGAGGCAGCTGAAAGTTACATGACCCTCGCACAGTGCCGTGTACAGAGCCACTGCCGGTGACGAGGCAGCAGGACGCGGCAGAAGACTTGTTGCGGCCCGGCATGCTATGCCGCACTCACGATCGATGCGCGCGTTGCGAGTGAGCCGACATTCCAGCACGTGCTCCTCTAAGCGTCACACCGAGCACCAGAACAGCATGAGAGAGGGGTGAGAGCAAAGAGAGAGCAAAGGGAAGGAATGAATGCCGGCTCCACTTTGGAACGGACTGCTGCCTCGCGCTCCCTCTCGCCAGAGAGGGGGAGCTTCACGCCCGCTGAGTGGGAGACCATCGCTCGTGCCCTGATTCACTTGGACCCCCGACCCCTCTCAGCGATTCACCCCCGCCCGCGCGAAACGGACGAGGGGAAACCGGGAAGAGAGGAGAGGGCCTGGCTCGGGTCACCGCTCCCTCGTGGGGTGGTTTGAGGAGGGAGGGGCCGGCCGCTGGGCGGGTGTGGGAGGGGAAGTGTGGGTCGAGGGGATGAAACACAGGGAGCTATAAAGCGCCGCGGAGGGCGTGCTGCGAGACAAGGGATGCTCGCCGCTCTGCTGGGAGCGTCCAGGCGCGCTCTAGCTGTCAGCAGGTTGTGAGGCGCTGTGGACGCTCATGCGGACGTCTCGACAGGCTCTTGCGATGCCTCTCGACCTGCGCAAGGGCAGCCCGAGGCGTGACCAGGGGAGAAAAAGTTGGGGCTACGTGGGAGGGTGCGGCGGAGGGGACTGGGCGGAGGGTGGCGGCAAGTTAACGTGTCGAGTACATGGGTCGAGCAAGGTAGGTCGGTCCGAGTGCAGTCCGAGGGGGAGAGGGAAAGAGCCGAGTGACGAGAGCGAGGGCAACGAGGGATTGGTCAAGCTGTGTCGGCGCCTCGGCGGGCGCGCGCTCACTCGTCGCCGAAGGAGTCCCTCACCCCCTCCCACCTCTACCCACAACCCACACCAGCTTGCCATGTTTGCCGCCCTCCGTACCCCGATGCTCCGCACCGCTGCCGCCCGCCCGGCCCTCGCCGTCCGCGCTGCCGTCCCCCAGGCCCGCCTGTACCACGACAAGGTGCGTCCACTCCACTCGTCCGAGGGCGCTTCATCGCATCATTCGTCACTCACTCACTCCCGCCACCCGCCTCTCCTGCTGCAGGTCATCGACCACTACGAGCGCCCCCGCAACGTGAGCACCCCTTCTACTGCGTCCGTCGGCCGGGCAAACGAGGCCCACTCTGCCTCACCCGACAAGTGGCGAACCGGTTCCTCGCCGCACCACCTCTCGCCTCGGGCCTGTGGTGCACCGCACTCGCACTGCCTTTGCTCGTTGCCTACGGTCGAAGACGGTGCAACAGCACTGCGAGCCCCGGAGAGAAAGCATGACGCGCTGACCCCCTTGGGCGGCCCCCTCCCCCTCATCGCCTCCCGCACTCACAGGTCGGCTCGCTCGACAAGAACGACATCAACGTCGGCAGTGGCCTCGTCGGTGCCCCCGCCTGCGGTGATGGTGCGTGTCGCTTTCTTCAACGCCTCATCGCCTCGAGAGGAGACCACTGACCCTCCCGAATCTCGTCCCCTCTCCTCGCTCCCCTCCTCGCTCTGCCCGACCTCCCCTCCTCACCTCATTTCACCTCGGGAACGTAAACGCACAGTCATGAAGCTCATGATCAAGGTCGACGACAAGGGCATCATCTCGGACGTCAAGTTCAAGACGTTCGGTTGCGGCTCGGCCATCGCCTCGTCGTCGTACATGACCGAGCGCGTCCGCGGCCTCTCGCTCGATGAGGCGGCCGCCATCAAGAACACCGAGATCGCTCAGGAGGTACGTCGCCGTGCTTGTTCCCGGGAGTCGAGACTGGCTGAGGAGGTGACTGACCCGGCCAACCCTCCCTTCGTGTCTCCCTACACCTCGCACGACCTCCTACCTCCTACCTGCTACCTGTTCCTCTACCTGTTCCTGGACAACAAATCAGCTCTCCTTGCCACCCGTCAAGCTGCACTGCTCCATGCTCGCGTACGTCCTCCCCCAGTCGCCCCTCGGACCTCCTTCCCCTCCTGCTGACCCTCCCCCTCCCCCACAGCGAGGACGCCATCAAGGCCGCCATCAAAGACTACCGCAAGAAGGCGACCCAGTCCAACGGCAAGGTGACCCCGGGACACATCGACGTGTCGCAGAGTGCCGCGACGGGACACACGACGGCCGAGGCGCGCCCGGGTCAGACCGTCTGAGCCGACGCTCTCTGCCTCGTCTCTGTCTCCGTCTCTGTCTCCTCCGCGCCCCCCGCACACCCGCCGCTTGCCATATCGCCCTCGTCCCCCTTGTACAGATAGCGCGCCTCCTCTGTGACACCTCACCCCACCCGCTTTCGTCCCGTTCTTGTGACCCCTCGGCGGGCAACCCCCCCCCTGCGCGCGTCGCTTCCGCTTGTCGCTCCTGCATGCATCTGTGTGTGACACCAAAGAACGGCGCTGTCTCTTTCGGACGCGGGAAGGGCTCTCGCAGGCAGGAAAGGCGGACTCGGAAACTCGGCAGTAAAGTCGGCCTGCTTTGCACACACTCTCCCCCCCGCCTCCCCCCTCGCCCGATGGACAAGCCCCGCCTACCGGTCTGCACGCACGCACGCACGGGCACACACAGCGAGCGTCAGCGCGCTGCCTGTCCGCACAGAGAGAGAGAGAGAGAGAGGAGAGTTGAGGACGCACAGAACTCGGGCCGGTCGTCCGAGCGCTTGACGACCTGTTTCCACGCCTCTTCGAAGTCGGCGGGGAGGACGACGTACCTGTGCAGTCGGGGACCGCGACGCGCGTGTCAGTACCCGGCGCAGCGAGAGAGAGAGAGAGAGAGAGAGAGAGAGAGAGAGAGAGAGAGAGGGAAGAAGGGGAGAGGGAGAGGGAGAGGGAGAGGGAGGGAGGACGGACCGGTTCTTGCGGACGGCTTGAAGTCCGGCGGCTTGGCAGATGGCAGAGATCTCGGCCGACGAGATCTTCTCGGGGCGCTGGACGTCTGTTTCTCGAGTGCGCAGGGCGGGACGGGAGGGAGCGCGCGAGTCAACAAACGAGCTGAGGGGAAGGAAAGAAAGGCGGGACCATCCCAGACGAGAGAGAGAGAGAGTGGACGACGCACAGTCCTCGAGGTCGACATCGGCGCCGATGCTCATCTTGCCCGTGATGGTCTGGAAGATGAGCCGCTTCTCCCTCCTGCTCGGGTTGGGGAACTCGATCTTGCGGTCGAGCCTGCCCGGGCGCAGCAACGCCGGGTCGAGCGTGTCGGCGCGGTTGGTCGCCATGATGACCTTGACGTTGGACCCCTGGTCGAACCCGTCCATCTGCGTCAGGAGCTCGATCAGGATGCGCTGCACCTCGCGGTCGGCGCCCGTCTGCGCGTCGAAGCGCTTGGTCGCGATCGCGTCGACCTGCATGAGGGGCGGGTCAATGCACGCGGGTCAGCTCTCTGTGCCCGCCGGGGAGACTCGCAGCAGCGACGAGAGACACGCGAAAGAGAGAGAGGGAGGGAGGGAGACGCCCGCACCTCGTCGATGAAGATGATGGCCGGTGCGTTCTCGCGCGCCATGCGGAACACGTCGCGCACCATCCTCGGGCCCTCGCCGAGGTACTTCTGGACAAACTCGGACCCGTTGACGCGGATGAAGGACGCCGTCGTGTGGTGCGCGACCGCCTTGACCAGCATCGTCTTGCCCGTGCCTGTTCGTCGCGGGGGGTGTGGAGGTCAGACTTGGATAGGGTCGGCCAAGGGAGGCCCGGCGACACCCGCCGGCCGGCAAAGAGACCTAAAGGAGGGAGGGAGGGAGGGGAAGGCGCACCTGGGGGACCGTACAAGAGGACACCGCGCGGCGGGTCGATGCCGATCTGGCGGTACAGGTCAAACTGGGTGAGCGGGAGCTCGACCGCCTCGCGGATCTCCTGCTTCTGGATGTCCATCCCGCCAATGTCCGAGTATTTGCTGTTGTGTCTCGGGAGCAACGGTGTGCCGTGCAACGCGGGGTAAGCGAGGTACGACAGCTGGGAAGAGGTGCGAGACAACGACGACGCACACGTCTGGCCTCTCGTCGGCGCCGAGCATGCTGATGCTCGAGTCGGCCTCGGGGGGCAACACGTCGACGAGGGCGTTCGAGTGGCGGTGCAGCGCGACGCTCGAGCTGGGCTTGAGCAGCTCGCGGTCAATGGTGCTCAGGATGCGCACGACGTAGTTGCTCCCCGTGGTGGACCCGACAATGGCCGTCGTCGTGTCGATCGGTTCGAGGAACTGGCCAATGACGAGCGGAACCGACTGGATGCGCTTGACTTCCTCCTGGGCGCGGAGGAGCTCGCGCTTGAGGTTGCGCGACTCGTCCTTGATGTAGTCTTCCTGGAGCGCGAGGAGCTCGAGGTGGGCCTCGAGTTTGGCGAGCTTGAGGAAGAGGTCCTCGTTTGTCGGGAGCGTCGACAGGAGAGACGCCTTGTCCTGCACTGTCGAGGTGAAGGTCGGGTCCTGTGAACGAGGGGCAAGAGTGAGCGGGGCGAGAGATGGATGGGTGAGCGCGAGGGGGGGGGAGGTCCAGGCAGGGGGAGGGGGAGCGGGAGGGTAGAGGCACGACGCACCTCGCGGTCAATCTGGATACCGAGGTCCTCCATCACTGCTGCTGCTGATGCGGTCTGACTGACTTAGAGAGGTGCTCGGGGGCAGAGTCGGGGCGAGGGAGAGAGGTGACGACGGCGGCGAGGCGATGGGGTCCGCAGCTGGGGGGGGAAGTGCGGCGCGCGGCTCTGCGGCGTGCGTGCGTGCGTGCTCGAGTAGGGTGCAGGTACTCGGCTTGGAGTAGCTCTGGCTGCGGCAGAGGAGGGGTGGAGGAGGGGCAGGATCAGGGCGAGGGTCGACGCCGGACGACGCGCAAGCCGCCGCACCGCTCGCCGACATCCTCGACCGCCTCGAGTGCTTCCTCGACAGCGCCTTGGGCCTTCCTTCTCACACGACGACACTGCACACAGAACGAGCAAGGTCGGGGGGGGGGTATCAAGACACAGCTACGAAAGGCGGGGTGGGGTGCGCCCGCGGGTCAAGGGGAAGGGGGGAATGCGATGATACAGCGTGGGTGCGGCGAGGGCGGCGGCGACGGAGCGTGCACCGACCAGACCCGAGGGGGCGGCGAAGGGGTGGCGAAGGGGAGGAGGAGGAGGCGGCGGGGGGCATGCGAGAGTGGGAGACAGGGCAAGGGGGGGACGGCGGCGATGGCGCAGGAGAGCCGGCTCCGGGCACGGCGCGCCCGTCTACTTGTTCTGCAGTGCCGTTGCGAGCCTGCGGGGGCGTGCGTGGACCAGGTCGCGAGTCAGCGGCGCCGCTGTCCTGCAAGTGGGAGAGGGAGAGAGACGACGAGACGAGGCGCACCAGTCGAGCCCCTCTTCCAAACCCTCGCCTTTGATGGCGCAACTCTTGAAGATGCTCCACTGTCGGTTCTTGAGCGTGTCGAGGCCGAGGCCTTCGCTCACTTCTGCTGCCGACATTGCGTCCGGTTGGTCCTGCGCGCGCCCGAGTGTCCGTCTCTCGTCAGCACTCGCCTCCCTCGTGGGACCGGGCGCGACATGCCCCTCGCTCGCAAGTACAGGTCCAGAGAGCTAACACAAGTTCGGACGCACCTGCTTGTTGGCAAAGACGAGGAGCTTTGCGTCGTGGAGTTCCTCCTCGTTGAGCATGGCGAGCAGCTCGGCCTTGTTGATGGCGAGCCGGTCCCGGTCTGCGCTGTCGACGACGTACACGACCGCCTTGGTGTCGGCGTAGTAACACCGCCAGTACGGTCGGATCGACGTCTGGCCGCCGAGGTCCCACACCTGAAACTTGATGTTCTTGTACTGCACCGTCTCGACGTTGAACCCGATGGTGGGGATCGTCGTCACGACTTCGCCAATCTGCAGTCGGTACAGGATGGTCGTCTTGCCGCTGCGGTAGCAGGTCTCGTCCTCCGGGTGAGCAGGCGAGTCCGACCTGAGAGGGAGAAAGGGGCGCAGACGCACGCCGAGTCGAGTCCGAGCATGAGTATCCGGACCTCGGTCTGTCGGGAGAAGAGGCCCGAGATCTTTGTAAAGAGGGTCGAGAACGAGACGCCCTGTTTGTGCGTCGAGGCGCCGAGTGGGGGAGGAGTGTCAGCGACTTGTGATGGAGCTCTGAGGAGGGGGGGCGAGAGGGAGGGACGCACCATGGTAAGCGGCGGGTTGCGGGGGGAAGGTCAAGCGAGGGCAGTGATGAACGGCCTTAAATGCGGGAACCGTGTGCCAAGGGAAGAGCGAGTGGACCGGGCGACGGGGAGAGGTGGCGGGGTTGACGAGGGCGAGGCGGAATTGGCGACGGCGCGCGTCGGTGAGCAGGAGAGGGGTGCGAGCGGGCGGTGAGCTGTTGGTGAGACGGATACGTGTCCAAGCAGAACCCCAGCGAGGGCAGAGTGCGCTGAAGGGGGATGCAACGGCTGCCGTCCTCGCCGCCGCGACCAAGTCCAAATGCTCGGGCGCGACGGGTTGAACCCGCTCCGACTTCAGCCAGCTCCCGCGCTCAAGCCTAGTAGGGTCACAAACAGGATGCCCTCACTCCGCGCATCCTCGCTCCTCGCCCGCGCGTGCACTCGCCCTGGCCTCGCCGCTTCTTCTTCCTCGTCCTCGTCTTCCCTCCCCTCGTTGCGCCGCTCTGTCCACCACCGCGTCCCCTTGCCCTACCAGGCAGATCAGGGCATCCCGGGCTTCCTCTCCCCCAACGCCCTCCGCACCGTCGCCGTCGACTGGCAGGACGGCGTCCTCGCCCGCCTCAACGACCTCGTCCGCGGTAGGTCGTCTCCTCGTCTCGCTCTCCCTGGCCGCTGCAACCGCCTCCACACACACACACACAGTCCCACGCACGAGCCACGACACTGTACTGACGCCTCGAACCCCCTCCCGGTCACCAGGCTCCGAGCTGCAGGACCTGAGCGTGCTCCAGACGCTCAAGCAGGCCGCCGCGGATCCCTCAAAGACGCTCGCCTTCAACTATGCGTCCGAGGCCCTCAACAACTCGTTCTTCCTCTCGACCCTCGTGCGTTGCACTCCCTCTTTTGCCCATCACCCACGACTGGACTTGACCTCACTGACCCCCTTCCCTCCCCCTCCTCCTCCCGGTGCCCGCCGCCCTCCCGGCCTCCCACCAGTCCCCAACTCCGACCGCCCCCTCCCCCTCGTCCACCTTCTCCCAAGCCCTGTCCAACCTCCCCTCGCTCGGCTCGTTCCCCGCCCTCGTGTCGCACTTCTCGGCGCACGTCTCGGGCCTGCACCCGGCCTCGGGCGCCTACGTCTGGCTCGTGACGGACCCGAGCGGCAACCTCGGCGTCGTGGGGACCTACGCCGGCGGGACCGTCCTCGTCAAGGAGAGGCACCAGATGGGGTACGGCGTGTACGCGGGGAGGGACCTCCGTGTCCTCGGGGAGCGGGTCGAGGCGCCTGCTGCTGCTGCTCCCGCGTCGGAGGACGCGGCGGCGGCGGGTTCTTCCTCGGAGCAGGACCAGGCCAGCCCTGCCTCGGCGTGGGAGTCTGTCTCGTCGCCCTCGTCGCGCAGCAACAACAACAACAAGGCCTCGTCGCCGTCGACGCTCCTCTCCGAGGGGTCCCTCTCGCCGTCGACGATCCTGAGCGCGGGCCTCTCGGCCCACCACGGCGCGCGCGTCGGGCAGAGCCTGCACCCGCTCGCGTGCATCAGCGTGCACCAGCACTGCTACCTCGAGGACTATGGCCTCTGGGGCAGGGACGACTACGTCCAGAAGTGGTGGGGCGCGGTCGACTGGAAGAAGGTCGAGGACGCGTTCGAGGCGTTTACGCGCAAGGCGCGCGTCTAGACTGGGTGTTTCAGGGTGTGGGCATGTAATCCTGAGGGAGGTCGCGACCTTTCTTTTGCCTCGAGAGAGACGAGAGAGAGAGAGGAGAGGAGAGGAGAGGGGGAACCGAGTGCCTGCCTCGACGCCGACGATGCGCTCATCGCGGCGAGACGATCGCCTCCTCGTCCGACCCCACCCCGCCCGGCTGCCCGCGCGAACCAGAGGCAGCACGAGCCGAGCCAGACGAGCACACGCCAGCGGCTGACCCACGCAAGCCAGCCTGCACACGGTTGCAACCCCCCTCGCCACCGTCCCCCCTCGACCAGAGAGGACTTTTCGTCATCCACCGTCGGCGTCGCTTCCTCCACTCTTCCCCCAGCCGCTCAGCTCATGATGGAGACGCCCACGCTCCTCAAGCGCGAGGACTTTGGTGCGTCCCTCTCCGCCTGCTTCTCTCCTCGTGAGCCCAGTGTGGGCAAGGGTGGCGGGCCGGTCCAAACGCGCGAAACCGGAATGACGCCTGCGAGGGGTCGGCGGCGCCGGATGGGCGTCGACGCGCGTCTGTGCGGGTCTCGAGGGGCTCTGTCGGTGCCGTGAGGAGGAAGGAGGATTGCAGGGTGGGTCCGGGGAGACGGGGAGCGCGCTCGCGCTTGTCCGAGGGAGGCGCCGGGGTCGGTGAGGTGAGCAAGGGGAGAGGGGGTCTGCCTGGCGTTAAGAGGGTGAGAGGCTGCGGGAGGGCTTGCACAGGAGTGCTTCGAGCTCAAACAATCTTACGAAGGAGACCTGGCGTGCTGACTCCGCCTCTCTCGCTCGCCGACGTCGAAACAGCCGGAGGGCGGCATCGCGCCTCGTCTGATCCCCTCTCTCGCGGCGGCGCCTTCCTCGACGGCGCCGGTCTCCTCAACCAGGAGCCCAACCCCTTCGAGCAGTCGTTCGGGCCCCTCGCGAGCTCGTCCTCGTCGGGGGGCAAGCCCACAGACGGCACGGCCTCTGCGTCCGGCCGCCGCGCGCGCTCGACCTCGCCCTCGTCGCTCATGCCCCGCACGACCCCGGGAGGGAGCCAGCGCCTCCCACCGCTGTCGCTCATGCAGACCCCGGGGGGAGAGCTCTCTGCGTTTGGGTGGGGCGTCGACTCGCTCCGCACGGGCCCGCTCTCGCCGGCACTCCTCAACGGGCCAACGGGCACGTCTGGATTCTTTGACGGCCTCGCCGGAGGAGGAGGTGGAGGAGATGGCACGCTCAGGACGGGGCTGACCCCACTCGTGGCGGGACCTGGTGCAGCCGCAGCTGGTGGTGGTGCTGCTCCTCCCTCGGCCAATTCCGCCGGCGTCTCGTTCCCTCCGCCCAGTCCAGCGACCGCCGCACTCTTCGCCATGATGACCAACAACACGCCGGGCACGTCGGACGCCGCCGCCGCCGTCGCGGGCCACGGCACCAACAACAGCGGCAACGCCGCGGGCGCGACCCGTCCGCACGAGGGCCCCAACGAGGCAAACTCGTTCGAGGCGAGCTTTGCGCGCGCCAACTCGGACAACATGATTGCGTCCGGGGCGCACAAGCGTCTCGGCGCGGCGGCGGCGGCGGCAGCGGCGGGAGCGGGCGGCGCGGACACGACGCTGCACCGCTCGGCGCTGCAGAACCAAATGAACGGGATCGGGTCGGCGCCTGCTGTGCCGCAGGTGCACTCGCTCAGGGGCTCGTCAAGCGCAGTGCAGCTGCAGCAGCAGCAGCCGCCACCTGCTTCGAGCGCGTTTGTCCCGCCGCCTCCGCACTCGGGCGCGTACTACCCTCCCAACGCCGGCGGTCCGCCGGCGGGGTACTCTCACGCCGGCGTCGTCGGCGGTGTCCCCGCTCCGCACGGACACCCGGGCTTTGCCCCTCCGCCTCCCGGCAGCGGCGCTCCCGCCGGTGTTCCCGCCGCGGGAGGCGGAGGAGGAGCGGGCCCTGCTCCTCCTCACCCTCCTCCCGGCTCGCTGCACTTCACCGCCCCGCCGCCGCCGTCCAACCCGCTCGACCTCCTCACGGCCGCGAGCAACTACAACGACGACACGGTCGTCGCTGCGGCGGCCTTGTCCGGCATGGCGACCCCCGGAGGCGGCTTCCCCGCTGCGGCGATCCTCGCTGCGCAGCAGCAGGCGCAGCAGGTCCAGGCTCAGCAGCAACAGCAGCAACACCACCACCAGCAGCAGCACCACGCAGGCGCCGTCGTCCCCGGGTCGACCGTCGGTGGCAGCATGCCCGGCCTCAACGGCTCGCAGCACCAGGAGGGCTCTCCCGCGCCGAGCAACGGGCGCGGCAAGCGCGGCGCGCCGGCCCAGCTGCAGGGACAGCACCCGTCCCCTGGTCAGCAGCAGCAGGCGGGTCCGCCCGCCAAGCGCCAGCGCAAGCAGACGGCCGCGGCCGCGGCGGCGATCGCGGCTGAGGCGGGCGACTACGACGACGACGATGAGGAGATGCGCGGCGCTGGGGGAGCGGGAGCGGGAGGAGGTGGTGGTGGTGGTGGAGCGCCTGCGAAGAAGGCGGCGGGCAAGAAGGGCGGGCGCAAGGCCGCTGCGGCGACGGCTGCTGCGGCGGCGGCGGCGGCGGCGGCCAAGAAGGAGGAGGCGTTCGACGACGGCGCGAGCGTCGGGACGTCGGCCGAGGGCGACATGGGCATGTACGGGTACGACGGCGACGGGCAAGGGGGGCCCGAGGGGAGCCAGCCGCCCGAGTCGCAGCCCAAGAAGGGCGGCCGCGGACGCAAGAAGGACACGGGCGAGACCGAGGAGGAGAAGCGGCGCAACTTCCTCGAGCGCAACCGACAGGCGGCGCTCAAGTGCCGTCAGCGCAAAAAGGCGTGGCTCCAGAGCCTCCAGACAAAGGTCGAGCTCTTGACGACCGACAACGACACGCTTCAGAGCACGGTCAATAACCTCAAGGAGGAGATCAACTCGCTCCGGTCGATCCTCGCCGCCCACGCCAACTGCCCCGTCGCGCTCGGCAACGCCCCGCCCGTGCCGCAGGGGCACCCGCTCCCGCCGCACCTCGCGGCGCAGCAGCGGGGCATGCCCGGCTCGCTCCCGCCTGGCCTCGCGCCCGCGACGATGCCTCCGCAGGCGTACGCACCGCCAGCTCAGTACTGAGTCGTTCGGCTCGCGCTGCGCTGCTTGAGAAAAAGCCCCCTGGCGGCCAGGATACTCCCTCCGCCCCCTCGCCTCGTTTCACCTGTCCATAGTTTCGCAGTACCCTCTCTCTCTCTCGCCACAGCGCCGTCACTCTCCTCCTTCTCCTCGTCGTTCCTGTCGTTCTCTCCCCTCATCTGCTGCTCGTGTCGTACTCGCACTTTCCCCCTCTCTCTCTCTGCTCTCTCTTCCCTCCCAGTCCTCGCATCTTTCGCTTAGCTCTCTCTCTCTCTTTCTCTCTCTGCTCCCGCGTCGCACCTTTGCAAGCGAGCTCGCCCGTTCTGTGCCCACCCTGTGCCGGGAACCAAGGAGACGAGGGAACCGAGCTAAGATGGCAACAACACGACACGGTACCGACGTCGACGAAAGCCATCCGCTCACTCACTCCATCTTGACCTCGCCCGCGGGCCCGACGCCCTCACCGCCGCCAAAGGTCCCACCCGGCCGGGGGCTCCCCAGCGGGGACTCGCCGCTCATGCTGACGGCCGCCGTCCCACTCGCCTGCACGACCCCGAGCGTCGCGAGTTTGCCGCTCGCGGCAGCAGACGCTGCGGCGGCCGCCGCCTCTGCTGCTGCCGCCGCTGCCGCCGCCGTCTTGGCCTTCTTGCTCGGCCCGTCCGCCCCGGTGCTGCTCGGGGTGCTCGCACCGGTACCGTCCATTCCGGCAGGCGGGGCGACAGCAGCGGCAGCGGCGGCGGCAGAGGCGGCAGAGGCTGCGGCGGCGGCGGCAGCGCGCTGCGTCTCGAGGAAGAGGCGCACGGCAGCCTGCTCGTCGAGGTCATCGAGGTAGGCCTGCTCGGCCATGGCCTCTGCGTAGCGCTCGCACAGAGGCCTGCACTGCTGTCCTGCGTCCGCCGGGGACCGCTTCGTCGGCGGCTTTGGCGGGTGCGGCGACGCGGCGAGCGCAGCGTCCATGTCGGCCGGGGGCGGGAACGCAAAGTCCGGGCCGGGGTTGAGCGTCGCGATCCCACCGCCAAAGACCGACACCATGGGGAAGTAGCCCAGCGCGCCATCGTCGTGGTGGTTCTCCATCAGCGCGCGCGAGTCCTTCTTCCTGCTCGTGCCCGGCGGCGGCTTGTCCCTCCTCAGCGGGACAAAGTCGTACAGGTCCTCGAACGCGACGCCCTGGCACACGCCGTCGACAAAGAACGCGACCTTGCTCCCCTCGAGGCGCGGCAGCGGCCGCAGCGGGGGCCCATCGTCCGCCGCGGCGGGGGGTGCGCGCGTCCCGGGGGCAGCCGCCTTGGCCTTGCGGCGCTTCTCCTCGGCCTGGCGGTCCTTGAACGCCTTGAGCGCCGGGTCGACGAGGAGCTCGTCCATCTCCTTGGACGGGGCGTGCTCGAGCTGCTCAAAGTAGAGCTGGCCCTTGTACCGGATCGGGATGCGCTTGCGGACGATGCGCGCCGGGTCGCGCTTGTCGACTGGAGGCGCGGGAGGGCGCGCAGGGAGCGAGATGTAGACGCCGATGGTGTGCGACGTGCCGTAAGGGGCGCCGTAGGGCTGCGGCTGCGCGAGAGTGACGCTGTCGCCCGTCTTGTCCCGGAAGCCGTACGAGTATCTGCGCGGCGCAGGTTGAAGAGTGAGCTCTCTCTTTGCGCTTTGCCGACTGCTGGTGGAGTAAGAGAGAGGCGCACCCGTCGATGCCGACTGGAGCGTTGAGCGGGCTCTCCCTCCGCCCGACGCCAACCCTGACCCAGCTGCCCTCGCCCTCGCCGCCCTTGTCCCTCCCCCCGTCTCCGCCACCTCGCTCGACCTTGACCTCCCAGTACCACGCGCCCTCCCTGACGCCTACGACGCTCCTCGCGGCGCGCCAGCCCTTGTCGGTCGTGAGGGTGCGCGCGTCCTCGGTCAGGAGCGTGAACGGGCTGCGGTCCTCCCAGCTCCAGCGCACTCCCGGCGGGTAGCTCTCGATCGAGCGCTGCGGTGGGACGGGGAGGGGGGTCCCCGGCGAGGGCCCGCACGGGGTGTACCGAAACCCGAGCTTGTTGAACGGGTGGGAGCGCGTCGCGTAGAAGTCGAAGGCCGAGTCGGGGAGCGACAGCGTGTGCGGGATGAGGACGGGAGGGTTCGAGATGTCGGTCGGGTCGGCGGGTTGCGGTGCGGGCGAGCGGCTGGGCGGAGTTGGCGCCGAGGGGGACAGGCGGCGCTTGAGTGGGCGACGACGCGGTTCCTGCAGAGCCGCGAGGGGTCAGCTCCGGGAGGGTTTGGAGCAGTGCGCGGAGGGACGGCACCTCTGACTCGTCGCGGTCCTGCGTGAGTGTTGTCGGGGAAGCTGCGCCATGGTCGATGAGGGGCGAGGCGAGGTGGGTTGACGAGGCGAGCAGCGCCGGGTTGACCGTGCCCGGGTACTCGAGCGTCATGTCGACCACCTGCGCGTGCTCGAACCGAGCAGGAAGCGGTGCAAGGAGAGAGAGAGAGAGAGAGCTGCTGAGACTCGCTCGTCGCGTCTCTTTCATCGCAACTGACTCTGCCGCACCTCTCTCTCTGCTCCAGAGGGCTCCTGCGCCGGTGGTCCAGTCGTCCCGTCCCGAATGAGCTTACAAAGGACGATGCGCGCAACACGCGGTCTCCTCGTCTCTTGCCTCTTGCTCGTCGCCAGCCTCGGCATGGTCGACGCTCACGAGGTGCGCACCTCTCCTCCTGCTCGCCCGTCGCGTGCGGGCCACTCGTCGAGGAGCTCTTCATGCGTGTGCGCGTCGCGCGCGAGTCTCGACTTCGGGCAACCACCGGGACGAGGCTGACCCCCACTCACCCAATCTCCCCCCTACCTTCACCGAATCGCAGCACCACGATGTCGACGTCGGGCCTTACGAGCACAACTTTGTCAACGAGGAGCCCCTCGACTCGACCATCAAGTGGCACATCGGGTGCGTACCCGCTCGCTCCGCTGTAGGGACAAGACGCCACGCTCACCCCTCCCCGCCCGGCGCAGGATCCAGGTCTTTTGCTGGGGCTTGCTCTTCCCCACAGGTGCGCCCACGTGCCTCTCCCTACGACTCCCGTGGCCTCTACTGAACCCGCCCGTCGACAGGCATGATCCTCGGCATCACCCGCTCGCGCTTCCACGTGCCGCTCCAGACGCTCGGCGTCGTCCTCAGCCTGTGCGGCAACTACCTCGGGCACCACCACGCCGGCCGCGAGTTCCACACGACGGCTCACTCGCACATGGCGGGCTACCTGTGGTGGTACCTCATGTCGCAGACCGCCATGGGCGTCTTCCTCAAGCTGCATGTCCTCGAGGGGACGGCCGTGCGCAGGGCGGTCGTCAAGGCGCATGGCATCGTCGGCAAGAGCTTCCCTGTCTTTGGCTGGACCCAGATGATCTTTGGGTGCGCCCTCTTGCAGAGCCTGTCTCCGCGCTTGCCGGCCTCGCGCGCTGACGCATCGTCGCCCCACCCGCAGCGGCATCGCGGCGCTCGGCTTCTGCTTTGGCGAGCACGTCGGACAGTGCGCTGCGCACTTCATCATGGGTGCGCCTGTCGTGTAGAGTCCTGCCCGTGCGCCGGCACTCACGGTTCACTCGCCCGCAGGATCCGCCTTCATCGCCTACGCCGTGATCCTCGCCCTCATGATGCGCGTCGGCGCGACCTTCCTCGCACGGCGGCACATGGCGCAAGAGTACATCGACTCGTGGGTCATCATGCTCTGGGGTGCGTCTGCCGTTCAGAATCCTCGGGTCAGCCTTCCGAGTCGTCCTGACGCGTCTCTGAACGTCCAGGGATCGTCAACACCTTCACCGAGCACAACTTCCTCGCCCCGCATCCTACTGGCTGGAGTCACAAAGACCAGCAGCATGTCAGCCTCGGCGTCCTGTGGTGGGCGGGCGGCGCTCTCGGCGTTTGGCTCTCGCGCGGTGGCAAGCGCTCCATCGTCCCCGCAGGCATCATCGTGCGTTCTCGCCCTTCTCTGCTCCTCTCCTTCACCAGATTCACTGACGCCCAAAACACACAGGCCATGACCGGCTACGCGATGGCCAACCACGGACAGCACCTCGAGTTCTCGACCAACATTCACAAGCTCTTTGGCTGGTCCCTCATGGCAGCCGGCTTCTGTCGCGTCGTCGAGATCTGTTTCGTCCTCAGGGACGCGCCCACGCCCGACTTGAGCGACGAAGAAGCGGAGCACGCAGGAGATGGCCCGCAGCGCCCGAAGGCGTTCCAGCACCTGACGCCGTTCTTGCTCGTCCTGAGCGGGTTGACGTTCCTCTCGGCGACCGAGGAGCAGATGCAGTGGGTCGCGGGGTCCGGCATGGACTCGACCACGTACGGCAACGTGCGTTCTCCTCTCTCTGTTCGCGTGCGCGCGCGCGCGTCGTCGCTCTCGAGTCGAAAGCTGACTCCCCGCCCGGCGGGTTCGACCAGATCCTCTTCTCCGGCGCGTTCGCCATCTACCTCGTCGTCACCATGATGCTGGACCTGTACGCGTTCCAGTCGCGGCACAAGTCGACCGCGTCCGCCGTCGGACTCGCGCCCTCCGACCCGGACGTCGAGCACTCTGCGCCGCGGCCGGGTGGCGGGCTCCGTCTCCCCGGTCCCGTGGCGGCGTTCGTCGCGCCCATCGTGGCGCTCGTGCACCGCTTTGAGGGCACCCGGGACGGTGACGACACGCGCGGCGAGGCGCGCGCAGACGCGGCGCCGTACGAGTCGCTGCCGCTGCGGTCGTCGTCGGTGGCAGGGGTGCACGACGACGACGCAGAGGGCGAAGGGCTCGAACTGCAGGAGTCGCCGAGGGAGAGGAGCGGGACGAGGGGGGGGGGGAGGGGGAGGAGCGATGGGGAGGCGAGGGGGAGCGGCAGCCAGGAGACGGTGTTCAGCCTCGGGGACGAGGTCGAGGACGACGGGAGCGATGCGTTCTGGGCCGGTCAGGAAAAGGCAGAGAGGAGGGGGCCTTGATCACATGCTGCGGTTCGCGCTTGTTGTATGTACAGACACTTGTGCCCGAGGCTTGTGCGTGCTCAGCGCGCTAGAGCGGACCATGGCAGAGCGGACAATTCGCGCCTGCCCCCGCCTGCCCGCGGCCCGTCGGAAGGACGGCGCGGACAGCGCGTCGGCCAAATGTGGGGCCGCTAGCCGCCGAGGCGGGGAAAGAAGCGCAGGAACGGAACCGCGGCTATCTCTCCCTCACCTC
>SOZI01000030.1:0-13150 GCA_006352295.1 Rhodotorula diobovata | reverse complement strand
CCCCCCCCTACCTACAGCAAGCATACACCATGGTCGCCGCTCCACCTTACCACACGACTCTGCCGCACATCACCAAGGACAACTGGAAGGACGAGGCGCGCAAGAAGCGGGAGGCCCTCGCGGCGCTCATCCCCGCCGAGTGGAGGCTGTCGCCCGAAGCGGTCGAATCTGCGGGCGACGACGTGCGCGGCGCGGTCGCCAAGAGTGGCATCCTCGATGAGCGCGAACTCGAGATTACCGAGCTGGACGAGGTCGAAGAGGTGCGCTCCTGCTCCCCCTCCACTGCTTCCCCACCTCTCCCCTCGAGGAAGCGCGCGTGACCTGACTTGGGACCCCTCCTGCGCACACGGCGAACGTCAGCTCGCTAGCCGCATCGCCAAGGGCACCTACACGGCCGTACAGGTCACGACCACCTACTGCAAGCGCGCCGCCATTGCTCAACAGCTCGTCAACTGTGCGCTCGCTCGCTCTTCAGCCCCCTTCCTTGTCCCGGGCAGCATAATGACTGACTCGTTACTGCAATGCATCCGCAGGCTTGACCGAGATCTTCTTTGACGAGGCGCTCAAGCAGGCTGAGAAGCTCGACGAGGTCCTCAAGTCGACGGGCAAGACCGTCGGCCCGTTCCGTGCGTGGTCCTCTCGCTTGCGCTTCCGATAACCCTCTAGGCTACCCGGTGCACTCCGCTGAGACTAAAGCTGACATGCCGAGGCGCCCGTAGACGGAGTCCCCGTCTCGCTCAAGGACCAGTTTGACATTGCCGGCACGGAGCTGACGATGGGTGCCTCTCGATCTTCCCTCTTGCCATCAGGTGTACAGCTGACAGAGTGAGACGCTCACAGGCTACGTCTCGTACCTCGGGCGCATCTCGAAGCGCGACTCGGCGCTCGTCGCGCTCCTCCGCGACGCTGGTGCCGTCTTCCACGTTCGCACAAACGTGCCGCAGGTTCGTACCCCCTCGTCTACACGTCTGTGCGTCTGTACCGGACTGACGCGTCTCTTCGCAGACGCTCATGGTGCGCTCTGGACCGGCCTTTGACGCTTGGACGATCCTCCTGACGAGCTCTGCCCGCAGATCGGCGACACGTTCAACCACCTGTTCGGGGCCACGCTCAATCCGATCAACCGCAAGCTCAGCCCCGGTGGCTCGAGCGGCGGTGAGGGCGCCCTCATCGCCATGAAGGGCTCGATTCTCGGCGTCGTGCGTCACCCATCACTTTTCCGGAACTCCTTGCTCGCTCCCACTGATCCGCTCCTTCTTCTTCTCGGGTAGGGCACCGACATTGGGCGCGCTTACCTGAACCCTCGAAGCGCCTCGAACAGTGCTGACCCGTGTGCGTTCCCGCAGTGGCTCGGTCCGCATCCCGTCGGCCTTCTGCGGACTGCACACGATCCGCCCCAGCACACGCCGGGTCCCCTATGGTCACGCGACCAACTCCATGGTGCGTTTGATCACCGGCGCGTCTGTCGGATCCGGAGGAGACGGGGAAAGAGGGGAGGCCACGAGAGCCTTCTCAAGTGCGTCAGCCTGATCCTCGTTTGCTCCACAGCTCGGCCAGGAAGCCATCCTGTCCGTCCCCGGACCCATGGCGCGCTCTCTTCAGTCGTGCACCTACTTCACCAAGGCCGTCTTTGGTCATGCCGCCGATTATGACGCGACATCGCTGCCTTTCCGCTTCGACGAGGCGACGTTCGCCAAGGTCAAAGAGCACAAGCAGCTCTCGTTCGGCGTCATCCGAACCGACACGTTCGTGACGCCGACTCCACCGATCAAGCGCGGGCTCGACCTCGCTGTGCAAAAACTGCGCGACGCAGGCCATGAAGGTGCGTCTGAGCACATCGTGTTCGCGCGCACACAGGGTCTCTCGGCTGACCTCGACCTCTCTCGACAGTTCTCGAGTTTGACTGGACCGAGTTCAGGGACACGTGGGTCGTTGCTTGCGAGCTGTACGATGCTGTGCGTGGTCGGCCTCCTTTCTCTAGACGGGAGCAGCTTGGAGCCCAAGATTGACCCAACTCGACTCGTCTTCCGCGCCTGCGACCCGTACCGCAGGACGGCGGCGAAGACTTCCGCCGCACCCTGGGCGCCATCGAGGAGCCCCTCATCGACGGACTCATCTCGAACCCGGGCGGCCTTCGCTCGACGTACGAGGTGTGGCAGATCAACCGCACGAAGGAGGCGCTCCAGCAAGCATTCCTCGACAAGTGGAAGGCCAGCAAGGACCAGACTGCGACGGGAAGGCCGTTCGACGGCTTGCTCTGCCCTGTCGCGCCCATCCCGGCCCCGCGCCACCTCGGCAACAAGCACGTCGGCTACACTGCGTGCGTCTCCACTCTCTCTGCAGCTCCTTGAGCGTTCACTGAATCTTGCGCCTGACCCCAACGCAGGATGTTCAACCTGCTCGACGCGCCGTGCACGGTCTTCCCCGTGACCAAGGTCGACCCTGCGGTCGACAAGCCCGACTCGTCGTTCAAGCCCGTGAGCGACACGGACCAGGTCATCCACGACGAGTGTGCGTCCCCTCGTTCCCCGCCTCTCCCCGCGAGTATCCGTGCTGATGCGCGAGAGCGCCCGCGCAGACGATGTCGACCTCACGGCCGGCCTCCCAGTCGCTGTGCAGGTTGTCGGGCGCCGCTGGCGCGACGAGGAGGTTCTCGCGGTGGGCGAGACCGTCGCGGGCATCATCGGGAGCAAGAGCTGGGAGTGAAGGCGCATAGCAGTCGCTCCGACTCCCCAAGTCGTGCGGGGACCGTGCCGCGTCCAGGATTCTCCGAGACGCATCGAGGCATGGCTGGTCGTTGCGCATGTTCGCTGCATGTACATACAATTCAGTGCCAGGTGGTGACGAGCTTGAGAGAGAGAGATACTGAGCGAACGCCGACCTCGTCTGAATCGGGGCGAGGCAAGTTGCCGCGTTGAGCCCTCAGCTTCCCCTCTCCTCGGACGCAGCCTGTCGCCGTCGAGCCTCGGCGTTTACCAACCATTCGTCAGATGAGCGGTCAGACCCGTCCAAAGCCTCCACTTGAACGCCGCGCGGGCGAGGACCCTTCGAGACGCACCTCATCACCTCGGACACCTTTCCCCACCTCTCTCTCCATCCCCACTCACTCAGGATGGCCACGCGCGACCTTGAGCTGACCGGAACTGCTGCCACTCCCTTCTCCGACTGGTACGACTTCCCCGGTGGGACCGCACGCGTCTCGGCCACGGCCTTCGCCCCGGCAAGTCTGTACATGCCAGACTGGTTTGTCGTCCTGCCCGCCGTGCAAGGGGCGGGGTGCGTCGTTCGCTTTCATACGACCGCGCCGAGGTGCATCCGCGCCTAACTCGGCGTTATTGCGCTGCAGTCACCGTCACCCGAGTACCGTTGTCCTGCTCAAACATGACCCGACCGGCCGCCTCGCTCTCTTCGACCTCGGGATCAACTCGAACTGGAGGGACGCGATCCCGGCAAACGAGCAGGCTGCGTACGACCTCTTTGACGTCAAGGTCGAGGCCGACCTCGTCGATGTTCTCGCAGCCAAGGGCATCAAGCCTGACGACATCTCGACCGTCATTCTCTCGCGTGCGTCTCCCTTATGTGCTCTATCGCGACCCTGCACTTACACTGAGGAAGCGTCGCCGCCGGCAGACCACCATTTCGACCACGTTGGCGACGCACGTCAGTTCCCCTCGGCCCAGTTCATCTGCGGGCCCGACACCCGGCACAAGATCCGCGCGCTCGACGGCCACGACAACGTCCTCGTGCTCTCGTGGGACGAGTCCTCGCCACGCGTCGCGACGTTCGAGCACAGCTACGACGTTTGGGGCGACGGCAGCTGTGTCCTCGTTGACGCGAGCGGGCACACCTCGGGCCACATCGCGGCACTGCTGCGCACCGGCGGGTGCGAGTACGTCCTCGCTGCTGCAGACTGCTGCCACCACCCGCGGCTGCTCGCGCCTGACAAGGGCGAGGAGCACTACCGCCTTGGCAAGTGGCGCGAGGACGGCGAGCCGGAGGAAGAGGCGCCGCGGCACTCGAACTATGACGACCACGCGCTCGCGGAGCAGACGCTCGAGAGGGTCAAGAGCGCCCATCGGCGGGAGGACGTCATGGTCGTCCTTGCGCACGACTTTCGGCAGTGGGAAGCGTGGGGGCCGGACAAGATGGCGCGCAGAGGGGTCGAGCTCAACGGGTGGAGGAGCAACGGTCTCAAGGTCTAGTGTATGGTCTGTTCGCAGTGGTGAGATGCAGGTATGGTAATGCGAGGGATCGTGTGAATAAATACGGCGGTGATGCGAGATGCTCTCCCTTCGTCCTCCTCCTGTGTCCTCGTTTCGCTCGCACAGCGAGCTCTCTATGGCTTGTAGTCCATCGACTGAAGGTCGTCATCCTCGCGGTGGAGCAGGCGGGCGTACTCTAGGACTGCATCGGTTCACGAGGCGGGGTCAGCGCGCCGTCCTGGAGCGGAGCGTGAGAGCGAAAGCTAGGCGAAGTGGACGACTCACGCAGGCGGAACGTGTACGCCGCCATGTCGGCTTCGCGGAAGTGGTCCTCGGACCACTTCTTGCCCTGCTGGGCGATGCGCTTGGCGAGGGCGTCGTGCGACCCGGTGCCGTCCGGCGCGCCGATGAAGAAGGCGGCCGTGTCGGTCAGGTCGCTGTAGTCCGACTGGATGGGGACGTAGCTGCACGGGAAACGAGGGCAGAGTCAGCGTCGGCGACGGCGGAGCTGAGCGAGAAAAGGACAAAGGGCGTACTGGTACCACTGCGCGCGCGAGACAAGCCGAGGCAAAGAGGCAGCGCAGAGGGCGAGGCTCCGTCAGCGACTTTCAACGCAGCACGCAGAAGGAAGGGACTACGGACCGGCATGATGCGCTTGGACCACCACTCGGGGAAGATGGTCGACTTGAAGACCAGCGAGCGGGAGCTCCTGCAGCCAGGTGAGCAAGGTCCGTCAGCTTGTCAGGCTACACTGGCTCGCATGGACAGTCGCAGGGCCAGAGAGAAAGGGAGAGCACACGCACATGAGGCGCTTGAACTTGCCGCTCGCATAGTTGGCGTCGACGTCGAGCACGTACTTGAACTTGTTCTCCTCGTCGGCCGACAGCCACTTGTCGAAGCGCATCTCGTGCTGCAGCTGCTTGCACGTCGTGTCTTTCGCGCTGCACTGCTTGGG
This sequence comes from Rhodotorula diobovata, assembly GCA_006352295.1. Lineage (NCBI taxonomy): Eukaryota > Fungi > Basidiomycota > Microbotryomycetes > Sporidiobolales > Sporidiobolaceae > Rhodotorula > Rhodotorula diobovata. Next base: position 7,993 of record SOZI01000030.1, on the reverse strand, counting down.
CACGCCCGTGTAGGCCACGTCAAAGTAGTGGTGCGAGACGTCCAGCGTTGGGGCCGTCACGAGCCGGAGAGCGTCCGACGTTGAGTCGGCGAGGTGGAACGTCGTATCGCCGTCCTTGGCGTTGGCGACTGTACGCGAGAGGACAAGTGAACGTCAGCCGCCGAAGCGCAGACGAGGGAAGACGGACGTGTGAGAGAGGGAGAGAGAGAGAGAGCAACGCACGCGCGACGAGCCTCGCCCGCTGACTCTGCCGCCACCCACTCCCCTTCGAGTGGTACGTGCCCATCGTCTCGCCACGCCACAGCACCCTGTTCTGCTTCTTCTGCTCCCACACGGGGTCGCGGCCGATCTCGGCAAAGAAGTCGCCCGAGACGGAGGGGAGGAGCAAGTCGGCGTGGAGCGACGTCTTGGTGAACGAGAAGAGCGGGTAGAGGAGGTACGGCCGCGGGCCGGACCTGTGCGAGAGGGTGCTGCGGTCAGCAATCGGGCGCGCGTGTCGAGTTGAAAGCGAGACGAGACCGCGGAACGGGACGCACCAAGCGGTGAAGCCGTTCAGGTCGCGCACCTCGGGGTGCTCGCACAGGTCCATCGCCTGCACATGCTCGATCGAGACAAAGCTCTGGAGCGTGTTGCCCCGGGGCGTGTCGACCGGGAGGGCCTGGGCGATGCGGCGCGCGGTCGAGTTGGGCGGGCAGAGCGAGTCCCAGGGGGTGAAGCCCGACGGCTCGGCGATCTCGAAGGCAGGAGACGTGCCCAGCACTGTGACGAGTGCGTCTCTCGAGTCGTCAGCCATTGAGACGCGGGAGACGACGAGAGACGGGAAGGAGACACACGCTTGCCGTCGCGCGCGAGCCGCTCGTGGCGCTCCCTCGCCTCGCCACTGACGACCACCATGGGCTCGTCGCCCTTGCTCATGCGCGCCTCCAGGTCGGGCAGCATCTCGCTGAACTCTGCCAGGAGGTCGAGGACGGCGTCGCGGCGCTCTGCGGCGTCGCCTGCGCCCTGCCCCGCCGTGACGGCGCCGTCGCGGACCTTGAGCTGGAACGACTGCTTGAACCAGGGCAGGGACTGGTCCGTGCTGAGCGACATGACGCGGCGGCGGAACTCGGACGGCGGGAGCGACAGGAAGGGGAGCACGTCCGAGTGGACCTGGTCGTACTCGTCGACGAGGATGACACGGTTCTGCATCGCGTAGCGCCACCTGCAAAGCGGCGGAGTTCAGCTCGTCCCATCAAGAGGAGGAGAGGGATTAAGAGAGAGAACAGGGCGCACCAGCTGTCGAACCCGACCGGCGGGTTCATCTTGTACCGCCTGCGGTACTCTGCGACCGCCTGCTCGAGCGTCTGGCTCTGCCGCCTCAGCATGTCGTCCCACTCCTCCTCTGCACGTGCGACGAGGTGCGAGATCGGGTGCAGGCGATCGGGCAGCGTGCGCGGGGACGCCTCGTCGGGCGCGACCGCACGGCGTGCGAGCGTGGCCGGGGGAGGAGGAGGGACTGCCGCGTCGCTCTCGGTCGGGCTCGCCGGCGGCGCCGAGGCGACTTCCCCGTCGGCGACGACACGCTCGGCCAGCGCGTCTGCCGGCTCAGCGACGATCGCCGCCCGCTTGCGCAGCATGCGCGGCGGGGGCTCGACAACCCCTTCGAGCTCCCCGCCGCCCTCGACGACGACCCCGCGCTTGACGAGCCCTCGCCCCTCGCGGCGGTTCTTGTCCGCGAGCTGCCCCGCCTGGCCCTTGAAGACGGGCTTGGGGAGCGGCACATGCGGCGGGTTGAGGCGGCGCTCCTCGCGGAGGGCCTGCGCCCTCCTGAGCGCGTCCGCGTTGCCGACGCGCGGCTTGAGGGCCTCATCGTCGCCTGCGCGCCACACGCGGCGGTCGGCCCTGGGCTTGGGCGGGTGCTCGGGCTTTGCGGCGCGGGGTGCGGGTGCGGGTGCGGCGGCGGCGGCAGCCTGCTTGGCCTCGATCTCGGCGACGAGGGCGCGCTCGTCGTCCGTCAGCTGGGCGAACTCGTCGGGCGAGAGGGCGCGCACCGCCTCGAGGAGCGCCGCGTCGTCTTCGTCTCCGTCGTCTCCGTCGTCGTCGTTGCCCTCGAGCGAGCCCGCGAGCGCGTCCTCGGCGTCCTGCTTCGCGGCCCCGCCTGCGCCGCCACGCCACAGCGCGTCCGCCTCGTCCTCGTCCTCGTCGTCCTCATCCTCGTCGATGACCGCATGCCCATCCAGCACGACGTGCCTCGGCCCCTGACCGACCGGCGCCGGTTCCCACTTGACCCCCCTCTTGGCCTCGTCGAGCGCCCTCGCCCGCTCCCTCGCCACCTGGAGCTTCCTCTCCTCCTCGAGCAGCTCGGCCGGCTTGCCCGGGATGAACGGCATCCCGGCCTTGAGCGCGCGTGCGGCCGCGGCCGCGTTGGCACCGAGGACGCGGCCCTGCGCGTCGCGCTCCTGCTTGCCGCGCGACCGGCCCGGGTCGTTGCGCTCGCGAAGGGCGGCGCGCTCGCGGGCGTTGAGCGGCGCGGGGACGCGGCGAGCCTGGGCCTGTGCGGCGGGGAGGGGCGCACGGAGGGGGACGGGCTGGCCGCGGGACTCGGCGCCCGAGGGGGGCGCGATGGCGTGGCGGCGGTGGCCCGGCGAGTGGGTGAAGAGCTCGCCGGGGAGGAGCCAGTCCTTGGGCGCCGAGGGGGGCAGGCCGAGCCCCTGGTCTGGCTGGACGGGGAAGGGCGGGACGGGGCGCGCGCCGGGGCGCGTCAGGGGCGCGACGGGGAAGGGCTGGGAGAGGGAGGCGCGGGGGATGAGGGCGGGAGAGGTGCGGAAGTAGAGGAGGCCGGCGTGGACGGTGTAGAGGGACGAGGTGAGGTCTGCGAGCGAGGGCGACGGCGATGCTGCGTCCGGGTCTGCGACGGGCGGTTCCCACCACTCCCACTCCTGGTCGTCGCGGTTGTGCGCTGCGGCCGCCTCTGCGACGGCGCGGCGGGCGGCCGCACCGGGCCCTGGGTCTCGTGCGCCGGTAGCGTCGTCGTCGTCGTCGGGGACGAGAGGGGGTGCGTCGGCGGGCGCAAAGACGTCGCTCCTCCACTGGTACTCTTGCGGGTTGTAGACCGGGTCGGGGAGGCGTGGCCCTGCGCCGCCGCCGAGGTGTTCGGAGAACCAGGGCGCGAGGAGGCAGCCGCACAGGAAGACGGGCACGAGGACGACTGGGTGGAGGCGAGCGCGCGGGGAGAAGAAGCGGCGTGCGCGGGAGGGGCCGAGTGCCCTGCGGTTGAGCTTTGGTGAGGTCGGATAGTCGCGCTGAGGGGGGGTGCTGCCGCCCCGGTACATGGCTGCCAGCAGAAACAGCGAGGGAGCGAGGCGACGAGGCGGAGATGAGGGCGACGCGCGGGTGGACGCGACGCCGGCCGACGCGTCGAGCCACGCTCCTCCTCGTCGCCGTCGCACTGCACGCACGCACGCACTGGCCACTGCACTCACAGAGGGCCCACGAGAGCACATGGCCCCGCACCCAGGGACACTCGACGCCCACACGGCAGCGTCCACGTCGTCGTCGTCCCTCTCGGCCTTCCCCCCCTTGACCCTCGAGCAGCGACGACACATTGAACGCACCCTCGCGCACCTCTCGCCACATGCTTCGACCTGGGCAGACCTCATACACGCTCAGCAGCGCCTCCGCGCACAGGAGGGGGACCACCGAGGCCCAGACGAGGAGGACGACGACGGCCTGTACGAACTGTGGCTCAAACTCGTCTGGCAGCAGGGCGTCACCTGGCACGACAAGTGGAACTCTGTACAACACGCTACCCACTCAGGCGACGGCGGCCACCTCCCTCCTCCTGTGTCAGACCCGACCTTGCCAAGGCGTCGCAACCACCACCGCCGTCCGAGCGACAACCTCGACCTCCTCCGCCGCAAGCTCGACCGAGTAACGCTAGACCCCGCCGCGGCGGCGAGGCCGGCCGAGCGGCCAAAGTCGACCCCGCCGAGGCCGCTCCTCGTGCAGCGCTCGGCGGCAGCAGGCGAAGCCGGCTACTCGAGTTCAGACGACCAGTTTGCCGGCGTCCCGACGCCGAGACCTCGCCGCCTGTCGCTCCTCGACGCGCGACTGGACGCTCGGCGACGCGCAGGCGGAGCCACCACGACAGACGACGACGGACGAGGAGGGTTGCCGCCGCCGCCGCGTGCTCGCACTGCCTTGACCCGTTCCCCTCGCCAGCGAGCTGCCCCCGCCAGAGTCAGCGACGACGCCCTCTTTGACGTGTCGCTCTCAGCCCCCCTGCACTCGACTCCCGCTCCGCTGCGCCGCCGCTCCACCTCGACGCCTCGTGCGGTCCCGCTCCCGACCTCCCCGCCGCCACCCGCGCCGCTCTCCCCCTCGCGGCACCCCCTCCTGCACGCTCGCCTCTCCGCCCTGGGCACCTCTCCTCGCCTCCCTCCTCCAGCGGCAGACCCCCCCGCCCCCGGCCCCGCCCCGGCCCCCAACCCCGCCCTCGACTCCCTCGCCCTCTCCTTCTCCCGCCTGCGCCTCCTCCTCCCGACCTTCGCGCACTGGTCCGCCCTGACCTCGTTCCACACGCAGCGCCACCACGCCCTCGCGGCGCGGCGCGCCGCGTGGCTCGCGCGCTGCGCGCTGCGGACCTGGCGGGCGCGCGTGGACCGCGTCCGCGCGCTCGAGGCGCGGGGGGAGCGCGCTGCGCGGGAGTGGGAGAGGGAGAGGGAGGGGCGCCGTGCGGAGCGGGTGAGGCGGGAGGCGGTGAGGAGGTGGAGGGAGAGGGTCGGGGAGAGGGAGCGCGCGAGGTGGGAGGAGAGGCGCAGGGTGGAGAGGGGGGAGAGGGAGAGGCGGCTGAGGGACGCGAGGGACGCCCTGGGAGGGGTTGTCAGGCGGGGGAGGGCCCGCAGGGCAGTCGAGCAGTGGATGGACCGCGCGAGGGACGCCCGGGCGGAGAGGTTCCGCGTCGGGCGGCTCGGCCGGGGGGCCCTGGGCGTGTGGCGCGAGGCGGCGCAGCGGAGGCGGGAGCGCAGGACCGCGCTGGAGGAGGTTGCGGCGGACCAGTGGGGGGAGTGGGAGGCCAAGAGGGCGAGGGACGTGTGGGACTGGTGGGTGCGCAGGACGGCCTGGAGGGTCAAGGAGCGCGAGGTGCGAGCGAGGAGGGACCAGGTGGTCGTGCGCGAGGCGTGGGACGTTTGGAGCGACAAGCAGTGCGTCAGCTTCTCTCCCTATAACCCCGCGGTACACTGACGACAAGACCGGCCCGCGCACAGACGCCAAGCCGACCACGAAGCCCACCTCCTCTCGCTCGCCTCGACGCACCACGCCCGGCGCCTCGCCTCCCTCTCCCTCTCAACCTGGCGCTCGCGCCTCTATCGCCTCTCGTCCCTCTCCCACACAGCCACCTCCCACTCTCACGTCCTCCTCGCGCGCCTCGCCTCAACCCACCTCCGCACCTGGCGCCTCTCGGCGCGCCTCTCGCTCCTCTCGCGCTCGCGCGCCCACGCCCTCGCCTCCTCAGCCCTCAACGCATGGTCCACCGCGCACGACCACCTCGCCGTCGACCTCTCCGGGCGCGCCGACGCCCTCGTCGCGCGCAGGGGCGCACAGCTCCGCGCCGTCGCGTTCGCGGCGTGGGCGGACGCGGCCGCCCAGCGCGCGAGGCGAGCGCGCGCTGCGGAGGGGGTCGACCGCGTGCGGGTGCTGCGCCGGGCGATGGGAGGGTGGGCGGGGAGGGTCGGGGGGCAGAGGGTCCAGGAGAGGAAGGCCGAGGTCGTGAGGGACTTTATGCAGGTGAGGGGCGCGTGGAGGAGGTGGTGCGAGGGTGCGTGGGACAGGAGGAGGCAGAGGTGGGAGGACAGCAGGACAGAGGCGAGGAAGAGGGAGGCGCTCGAGTGTGCGTTCTCTCCCCCTCTGACTCCCTGGGCTTACGTCGCCCCTGTGTGCGCCTGGCTGATCGAGTCGCGGTGTCACAGTCTGGCTGTCGCAGACGCGGCAAAAGCTTCGCGACGAGAAGCTGGTCGCCCAGGTGCAGGTGCAACAGGTTCAGGTGCGTTTGTCCCTCGAGCCGCTCTTCCATGCGACCGAACCGGGACTAACGAACGGGCGTGTCGTCCCATCCGACGACAGAGCATCCGCTCAGATGCCGTGCAGGCATGGAAGGCCCGCGTCATCGCGCGCAAGTCGCTCGAGCAGGACGCGAGCGACTTCTTCGACCGCAAGGCCGTCTTGTGCGTTCGTTCTTGCCTCTTCCGAGCGCATGCCCCTTCTCACGACTGCGATATCCTCCCCCGTTTATGCAGCTCTGCCTTCAAGCGCTGGACCGCGCAGGCCTACGCTGCGGACGACCGACTGGTCCTCGCCTACGAGCACCGCGCCGTCAAGCTCGAAGGTGCGCCCGCTTCCCCTCGCCTGACCTCCCCCTGCTAGCTCGAACCGCGACTGAGTCCTCGTCCGTGCCCGACAGAGCTCCGCGACCGCATCTTCCACACCTGGCTCGTCTCGACGCGGCGCGCGGCCGCCCTGCGCGCGCGCCTCGCGGCCTTCTCGGCCGACCGCGACGCGCGCACCAGAGTCGCAGCGTACGATAAGTGGAGGGAGATGTCGCTTCGAGGATTGGAGCGGGCTGCGGCGGCGAGGCGGGACGAGCGGGACAAGGCGGAGGCGTGGGAGTACTGGAAAGGGCGGACAAAGGTGCGCCGAGGGTGTTCGACCTTGCGCGCTGTCCGATCCTGCAAGTTCGCTGACGAACGGTCCCTTGGTGCTGCGCAGACGCTCACCGCCGTCCGGCACCACAACGGCGTCCTTGCGGTGCGGGCGCTCGACAGCTGGCGCCTGTGGACAACGCCGCGCGAGATGCTCTTGCGTGCCGTCGAGACGGACCACGGGGCCATCACGAGTGCGTTCGCGTCTGTGAACGTGTCGCCGTAAACACTTGCTGACGCACAGGCGGACAGGCGGCGCGCTGCAAGTGTGGCGGATCAAGACGGGCGCAAAGCGGGCGCTCAAGTCGCTCAGGTGCGCCCTGCCCTCTCCTCCTCGCCAACTCTCTCGCGCACGGACTGACTCTCTCACGCACCGGGGTCGACGCGCTCAATTAGCGGTCGCATGCGCCTCGGCTCTTCCCCCGGCTCCTCACCCCCTTCGCGCCTCTCCCCCTCGACGCGCCTCGCCTCTGCCTCCAGCGCCAGCTCCCCCTCTCCCGCAACCCCCGCACCGCCGCCCCCCGTCCTCACAGGCTCGACGCAGTCCATGTCCGCCGGGACGCCCTTGCGCAGCTCTGCCGCCTCGCTCGGCGCGTCGCTCGCTTCGGCGACGAGCAGCAGCACGACTACCACCGCCGCGACGAGCTACCGCCTCTCTGCGCCGGCGTCAGCGCGTTCCCCGTCCGTCGCGCGCAGCTCTGCCTCTGCCTCAGCCTCAACCTCGGGAGCGCCGCCGCACTCCGCTGCGCGCCCGCGCACTCGCCCGAGCCACTCCGCAGAGTATGGCGCGTCCCCGCTGCGGTCCGAGCCCGACCCCCGCCCGCGCCCGAGCCCGGGCCCGCGCACAGGCAGGTCCTACTCTGTCGTGAGCCGGCTCAGCACCGCGAGCGCGGGCGCGGTCGCGGCGGACGCGCGGTCCGTGAGGTCGCTGCCCGGCCCTGGCCGAGGCGGCGCCGGGGCGGTGTTCTCCTCTGACGAGGACGAGGAGGACGAGGAGGAGGTCCGAGGGCCGCGGACGCGCAGCGAGGGCGGCGCGAGGGAGAGGGACCGGGACGTCCGGGCGGGGTATGCGGCGCTGAGGGCGCGGTTGAGGGCTGCGGCGGTTGCTGCCAAGGGGCGGTGACTGGGCGTTGAGCTACCGAGGAGGGTGGGGCTTAGAGCGGCGCAGCGCAGAGTACGCAGGCGCGCAACTGATGTACACGCAGTGAACGGGAGAGAGAGAGAGCGAAAGAGGGAGAGAGGGAGACTTTGATCCAGCGAGAGGAGAGATGGTGCCGGTACAACAACGCGCAGAGTGCTTTGCACCTTCCAAGCCC